>UESW01001854.1:262900-282050 GCA_900491605.1 Calamus simplicifolius
GAATCTCTTGGCCAGCACTTGGGGCATGGAGTTCTGAAGGTGCTGCTCTGCCGGGTCGAATATATTGGACACGAGTGGGGCCTGTGCTAACAGAGAGCAGATCGCTTGGCTGGTTTCCACGGCTTGTGATATCGTTGCACAGAAGGAGAAGCAGGGGATTCTACAGGCAACATAACGGAGTTACGAAGACATGTACATGTGTCTGAAACTGTCCAAACTACGCGATCTCCGATTGGAATCCACTGGGTCTGTCAAAGAACAGGTGATTCTCCGACATCCATGAACTACAGAAATGGTTGTTTACTAGTAGCTATACAAAGTACCACAGAAAATTCCAACTTTTTGAAATAAATAAATATTGCAACAAAAGCTAGGAAGGGGCTGGCTGCGATAATCCCCTGCTTCTCCTTCTGTGCAACGATATCACAAGCCGTGAAACCAGCCAAGCGATCTGCTCTCTGTTAGCACAGGCCCCACTCGTGTCCAATATATTCGACCTGGCAAAGCAGCACCTCCAGAACTCCATGCCCCAAGTGCTGGCCAAGAGATTCCCCTCCACACTTCCGTCGGACGTCCCTTCCATGACCCAAGCATCTTGTATGGCATTCAGGCAGAGGATAAGAAACTTGGAGGGCTGCTGTAGACCGAGAAGCCGCCATCTCCACCGCCCACTCCTCCGGGCTGCCGCTCCGTCTCGTGGTTGGGGGCAACGTCGACCTGTTTTGCCTTCTTCTCAAGAGGACGGTTTTTTCTCGGCGAGGGGAGGCGACTTTGCTTCGTTGTTTCCCTTTCGATCTGTCTTGAACTAGGGGTGTCGTGGGTCTTAAACTAGAGGTGTCGTGGGTCTTGAACTAGGGGTATCGTGGGTCTTGAACTAGGGTGTCGTGGGTCTTGAACTAGGGTGTCATGGGTCTTGAACTAGGGGTGTCATGGGTCTTGAACTGGGGTGTCATGGGTCTTGAACTGGGGGTGTCGTGGGTCTTGAACTAGGGGTGTCATGGGTCTTAAACTAGGGTGTCGTGGGTCTTGAACTGGGGTGTCATGGGTCTTGAACTGGGGTGTCGTGGGTCTTAAACTAAAATGTCGTAGGTCTTGACTGGGGGTATCGTGGGTCTTAACTGGGTGTCATGGGTCTTTAACTAGGGGTGTCAAGGGTCTTGAACTAGGGTGTCGTGGGTCTTGAACTGGGGTGTCATGGGTCTTGAACTAGGGGTGTCATGGGTCTTGAACTAGGGTGTATCTTAAAGACCCACGACACCCTAGTTCAAGACCCACGACATCCTAGTTCAAGACCCATGACACCCCCATTCAAGACCCACAACACCCCCAGTTCAAGACCCACGACACCCTTTTAAGATCCACGACACCCTAGTTCAAGACCCATGACACCCCCAGTTCAGACCCATGACACCCTAGTTCAAGATCCACGACACCCCCAGTTCAAGACCCATGACACCCCAGTTCAAGACCCACGACACCCCTAGTTTAAGACCCACAACACCCCCAGTTCAAGACCCATGACACCCCCAGTTAAAGACCCATGACACCCTAGTTCAAGACCCACGACCCTTAGTTCAAGACCCACGACACCCCCAGTTCAAGACCCACGACACCCCAGTTCAAGACCCACGACACCCCTAGTTCAAGACCCACGACACCCCTAGTTCAAGACCCACGACACCCCTAGTTCAAGACCCATGACACCCTAGTTCAAAGCCCAGGACACCCCAGTTCAAGACCCACGACACCCCAGTTCAAAACCCACGACACCCTAGTTCAAAACCCTGCTCAAAAACCCACGACACCCTATTTTAGTTCCCCATTTTCTTACTCTGTCCACTATCTTCTTTCATATCGAAGCTCGGGAAATTCCTCTTGGTTCTAAGCTTTCGGTTGCAAAGCGTGTGATTCCTGGATCTCCCCGATGGAAACTTTACATTGGAGTTCTTTAGCGCCCTGACGAATCTAACCAGTATGAAGTCGGCATTCGCTTCAACTCGAGATCGATCCCGTCCTCCGAGCAGGCGCCTGTATGGGTTGCCGGCGCTCATGTTTCTGTCGGATATAATTCGTTTCTTCAACTCAATGAGGCCGGAGGTCTCGTTCTCTTCGACTCTTCGAAAGGAGCTGAGGTCTGGAGCAGCAACACTCACAACTCCTCCGTCGCTTCAGCCAGTCTCCGCGATGATGAAAATCTTATTCTCTTGAATGCGCGCAAGGATGTCGTCTGGCAGAGCTTTGCCACTCCTTCGTATACTCTTCTTCCAGGCCAAAACCTTACGATTTTTATCAGCAAATCCAAATAAGATGGCGGGTTAAAGTAGGCTAGAGGGAAAGGGCATTTTCATCTTCACACCAATGGTGAAAGGCTGAACGACTTTTAACGGATGTACGATCAAAAAGTAACATTATCTTCCTGCTATTCTGTCCCATCATGTCAGGCCACATGGGATCCATGTGGACCAATAGAAAGGAGCGGTGCAGCCCACGTAGGACTTGCTGCACCGGGGACGATGTACAAAGTCTTTTCCTTTGGAGTTTCTCATGACCATTTAACACTTTAAAAACCTATTTATCCGGGAGCGATTCTCCTATGTGAGATTGCGTGACAAGCCATCTGGCCGCGGTTTGCCAACTCCAAGTGCTCTCATTTGTACCAAACGCCACTTACATTCATCAAATTTAGAGATGGCCAGAAGGCAAAGCCCAGCCTACGAACTTTTGGAGTTTTGGCCATTTAGAACTTTAAAAGCCCCTTCTTATTCAGAGTATCCCAGGAGTAAAAAGTCTTTGTACATCTTTCTTGATGCAATATGGCCTGCATTAAATATGATGATTCATCCATGTATGGATCCATATTTTGAGGCTTACTCATGGATCCCACATCACTGATGTACGGATCCGTACGAATCACCGCACTCGATTGGTGCAGGTGATGTACCAAGATTTTTTCATCCAAGAAGTATCTCAGAGCGATCATCATTTATGAGATCGTATCCTCGTCTATGAGATTGTACCATTCCAAAAAAAACTATTTTATTATAATATTATTATACTAATAAAAATATTAATAATTATAATATTTTTTTATGCTATGTTGTTTCCTTAATTTATTACCTTTGAGGATGAGTCTCGCCATATATGTATATTAATAATTATAATACTTTTTACGCCATGCTATTTCTTTAATTCATTACCTTTGAGGACCAGTCTTGCTGAAGGAGTTTTTTGTAGCCATTCAGAACAATAAAAGCCTACTTATCCTAAAGTATTCAGAATATTAGCAAAAATATATATTATTATTTAATGATGCATTCTTTGACAGCAATAAAATAAAATAAAATAAACTAAGATGATTATGATTCTTTTGAAAAAATTACCTTCACATAACTATTTGAGAAGTTGAGCCTTCAGAGCAAAAAAAAAAAAAAAAAAGTGATTATTTTACACCATATCAAGCCAGAAGAGCTACTATATATTTATAAAATAAAATTTTAATTATTTAAATAAAATTAAATATAAAAAATATTTTAATAGAACTGATAAGGAAATAAATCATCAAGAGTTTTTGTTGTTATCTAAATTCTTTAAATTAATCAAATCTTAAAGATATGAAAGAATCTTTAAAATTAAAAAGTTTACCATCATCTAAATAAAAAAATCTATATTTATACTATTTGTTATAAAAAATTTAAAATCTTAAATTTTTAACATCAAATTTAGAGGGTGTCCAGGAGTAATCCTCATATCCCGCCATTTAGAACATTAAAAGCCCACTTATATATCCAGGAGTATCCCAGAAATATCTACGATATTGGCCGAAAAAGTATGTTATTATCAACTAAACGAAAAAAAAAAAAATAGTAATGTTATTTTCCACAGGCCACTCGGCCGGTTTGCCATCTCCAAAACCAAAACCCAACCTACCGCCTTTTGTCATCTCTATATATATAAATTCTCATCACTCCACCCACCAGCCCAAATCCTTGCTCCCAAGAGAAATGGTGAATCAAATGGAGGTCCACGTCCAGAGATCCACCGTCATAGCCCAGGGCCACCCAAATGCCAAGCCCTCTGAAATACCCTTCACCATCTTTGACCGCTCCGCCCTCAACACCCACGTTGCCGTCCTCTTCGCCTTCAGCCCTCCGACCTCCACAAACTCTGCGCTCATTGAAGGCTTGTCAAAGGCTCTAGCCCACTTCCCGACGTTCACGGGTCGGCTTGGCTATAGCCACCGCAACCGACCGTGCCTCCTCGTCGGCGGCCATGGTGGAGGTGCACTGGTCGTAGAAGCAACGGTGGCCTCCAACTTATCGGACCACCTGCCACTCGAGCCATCGCCTGACTTCGAGCTGCTGCACCCCCCGATAAAAGAAGCCAAGCATCTGCTCCAATTCCAACTCAACCGCTTTGAGTGCGGCGGGCTCATAATATCAGTGACCTCGAACCACAAGGTGGCCGACGGCCAGTCCATGAGCACCTTCTTCGTTGCATGGGGGCAAACAGTCCGTGGAGTACTGCCCATCGACCCACTTCCGGTCTACGATCGATCTTGGCTCAAGCCCCGGTGCCCACCGAATCCCGAGTTCCAACATTGGGGCATTGATTTCGTGCCCATCCCGCCAAATAAAGACGGTTTCGCTGTGAATCAAGTTGATGTTGATCCTAGCAGGATAACCAACATATTGCTGCACTACTCTTCGGAGTACATAACTTCGAAGCTGAAGGCTAGCATGAAACAGAAGTATACGACCTTTGAGACACTCCTCGGCCATGTTTGGAGGAAGATAACAATTGCCCGTGGGCTCGGTGACGGCGAGTACACAGAGATACTGATTGCAGTGAACGGTAGGACAAGGCTGAAGCCCGCAGTTCCGAGGGAATTTTGTGGTAATTTGTCCGTTGATGTAAGTATGAAGGCTAGTGTGAAGCAACTGATTGAAGGAGGTCATGCAGAGGCTGCTAGACTAGTTCATGAGGCAGCTGTTAGCATTGACAGACACTTCATACAATCATTCATAGACTTTGGGGCCATGTACCCGGATGAAGACCTCGTCCCCGTTTATGCATTGTATGGCAATGTGTTATCGCCTATCGTGGAGGCAAATAGCTGGCTAGGGTTTCGGTTCCACGATTTCGATATTGGTGGTGAAGGGAAACTGCGAGCTTTCTTACCTTCTTGGGTCGCTGTCGAGGGGATGGTGATGCTCCTTCCTGGGGTAGGCGAGGATGGAGGTGTGGATGTCTTTGTTGCTTTGCTAGAGGAGCATGCCCAGAAACTGAGGCAGATATCTCACTCTATATATAGATTTCAGCTTCTAGCTATAGTGACTTTTGGCATCCTGCCAGAGTCCATCCAGCTGCTAGAGAGTTGGGGCTCGTTGTTATCTAAATTTTGAACAATTGTGTTGTAGGTTGGTTTGTCGCAGCAAGAACAAGCCAAGCCGTGATTCGTGTGCTTTGGAAGTATTAATTATACATGAAACATTGAATTATTTGATAATAAAATGGTATTTTGCCGGCCGGTCATTATTCACTTGACTTGCACCAAGAGTCTTTTGTTGAATTTGGTCCGATAACAACGACGAAATATTGCGACATCATCTTTTTTACTCGCAAGCATGATGGTCGGTCGAGAGTAAGGTACATCTGTTGTCACCGTATGTCTACCATACGTTCCAGACACGTGGCATGTGCTAACCATTATTTTGAACATCGGTCGATCGATGCTACCAAACCTGATCGATAGAGAGGCAACTCGCGACAGCCAAAGGCTTAATTAATTATGGGAAAGGCAATAAAAAGTAATTCAAGTGATTGATTTGAAGAGCAACATGTTCCTTGTAATTGAGCTTCAATTCTTTTGCATTGCTAAAGAAGAGAACTTCAAAGTTAAACGACGAGCTTGAATGTACATGAAAAAACAACTTTATTTACAAAAAAAAAAAATTTGAAAACAATCTTACCATAATCCTAATCGATTACAATGAAACTAGACTGAGAAACATAACTATAACTAAACAAAGTTTGAAAATAGAGATTGAAAGGCTCGCAAATATTTTCATGGAATTAGACTAAATATCCCTCCCGTGGCCGGGACAAACAAGAATAAACAAAATGAAGTGAAGAAACAAAGGAACAGACTACAGACCCTACCTAATGTAGCTGTTCCCAAATGTGCTTGGAGGGGTTGTATTGTGATGTCATTATTGTAGAGGTTGAGGTTGTTAGGAAATAAGATTTTTATATTAGGTAAATCAATAAAAAATTATATTTTTTATATTGGGCAATATATATTCTCATTTAATTATATATGTGTAAGCTATTTGATACGTAATGAAATTATATGGTCTAATACTAGTAACCCATTAATTTCTGAATTCATATGGAATTAAATTGAGTAGATATCATTTAGGAGATTATGGGAACCCTATATAAAGATCCTATCGGTTATGATTTTCAATACACCATATCATAACACAGTTTTCTCTTCTTCCCATTAGGTTGAAAGACGATGGTCCCATTGAGGAACTAAGGCGATTTGATTGAGAAAGGCCACAAATCATACTCTATTGCATTCATCTAACGGTGTTTGATGATCGTAGTAATTCTGCAATGTAGTCAACAAACGATATCAATGGATTCAAGTATTTTTCAGTTAACATTCTTAATGATCAACATGATGATCTTAGGATTCATACAATTTATGGTTTAAAGAAAATTCTAACAAGTGGTATCAGAGCGGTCATATTTGATCATTAGGAACATTTTTATGTGATTAATAAGTAAATACAAATTGACTTTGTGCTTATGATGGGTTTTGGTCTTTGGATTCCCGGCTATTATTTGATTATGGCATATATATATATATATATATATATATATATATATATATATATATCATCCAATTTTTATTTTGACCTTTGAGTTATTATGGCTTTATTCATCGGATACTGTTTTGGTACTCATATTTGATAGGTTTGATTCATATCGCTTTTGATTTTGCGGATTGAGTTTCAATTCCTAATTCTATGTTGCTCCAGGGTTCATGACTTTACTTTTAGTCAACGCATATTATTGCTTTTGAATAAATTTTGGTGTTGACTAAAATAAAGATTTAGATACATATATATTTAGTTATTATTTGAATTAGAAAAATGCCAAATTAATTTTTGTTTTACTTCTTTTTTATACTAAATCTGGTTTTAGATTTATATTTTTGGAATATATATGAATCTAATTTTGACATATTTACTTGAATAAATATATGAAATTTATGTGATTTTTTTATTTGCAAAAATTTGTTTAATATTTTAAAATAAATTAATTAAAATAATACGTTATCAAAGTAACCTCTATTGTGTAAATTTGTTTATTTTGAAATATAAGATGTGTATGTGTGTTATTTATGCGAGTAATGACCGGCCCAAAAGAAGGTTATTATTTGGCCAAATAACAACATACTTGTGGTAATAAATGTGTGATGATCATAAATATTTTCATATGAACAAAAGTCAATCCAAAAAAGGTTTTTGTTTGACAGAACCGATTGTTGATATTTGATCACTGCACTAAGAGTATCGCTTACAATTAATTTCTTTATCCAAACATGAGAAATCAATGTTATGCTAGGTATCTTGTGAGGAGTCCCCAATTCAAATTATTTGTTCATGTATTATTTTATTTGTATAACATACTTGTTGATGTGAGTGTACTTGTTTATTTAATTTGTTCTCAATTCAGTTTTTGATGCTATTGCTATAATATTTTTGCCCAAGTTAACAACATCCCATTGCTGAGTGGGACAAACTTTAAAATTTGGAAAGAAATTATGAAGATTGTCTCGGTTGTATGGATTTGGATGTTGCACTTGGGTCAGAGCGTCCCACTGCTACTCCAAAAACCTCAATGAGGTTAAAATTGAAAAGTGAAATCGCTCTAACCGAATATGTTTGATGATCATGAAACACTCTATTCCATAAGCGTTTTGGGGTTCTATTGCTAAGAGCAAGAATGCCAAAAGGTTCCTTAAGAAAATTGAGCAATATTTTGCCAAGAACGAAAAATTGGAGGCGAGTAATCTCTTGACTAAACTCGTCTCCATGAAGTATAAGGGAAAAGGAAACATTAGGGAGTACATCATGAAGATATCTCATCTCGCATCAAAACTTAAGTCACTTAAGTTAGAGTTGTCTGAGGACTTGCTCGTGCACTTAGTTAATTTTGATCTCTCTTCTTGCACACTTTGGGCAATTCAAAGTGAGTTATAATACTCAAAAGGACAAGTGGTCCCTCAATGAGCTTATATCTCACTATGTGCAAGAAAAAGAGAAGCAGCAGAGGGGTAAGACTAAGAGTGCTCATTTGGCGACAACCTCTCAGAATAAGAAATAAAAGAAAGCTAAGGATGCTATGGAAGGATCTTCTCAATAGAAGAATCAAAAAAAATAGAATGAGGAGTTTGTCGGCTACTTCTACAAGAAGCCAGAGCACATGAAGAAGTAGTGTCTCAAGTACGCTACATGATGTGTGAAGAAGGGTAAACTTCTTACTCTAGTTTGTTCTGAAGTTAATTTAGCTTATGTACCTAAGGATACTTAGTGGATAGATTATGCTGCTATTACTCACATAAGTATGTCTATACATAGTTGCCTATGGAGCCGACAGCCAAGTGATGCTGAAAGATTCATCTTTATAGGCAACAGCAATAAGTTGTGATGGAGGCCATTAGGACTTTTAGATTACAATTAAGGATTGAAATATATTTGGATTTATTTAAGACCTTCATTGTACCATCCTTTCAATGAAATTTAATTTTTATTTCTTCTTTGGACAAATCAGGATTTTCTTGTTCATTNCATGTATAACAGATATGATATGATACTTTAATCTTTGCTTCCCATGGATCCAAACATGTGAAGTGAGTCCATGTTTGCAGTCAGCCATGCGACTTTGTTTTTAATTGCCCTACCCCAAAAGCTAAATCACCACCAACACTTCAATGGAAGGGCTGTAAAATGTTGTGCATTAACTATTCGCCTGAAGTTTCAACAATCACAAACTTAGTAATCATCCTCATAGTTCAGTATCCCTCTCTACAAAGTTGGTTTCATATAATTTTTGCTTATTCTTAATGATTTACCTACAGAGTGATCCATCTAAAATAACTAAAATATCATACACGATCTATAAATTGTTGAGGCTTACAGACCATAATATTGTCATCTATTAATTTGAGTAATAGGAGAGAAGCCAAGTTAATAAGAATAATTGCAGGTGATCCTTCTGGTGGGAACAAAACTTCAGGTGATAATAACTAGGATGGCCATACGAATTATAGAGCGTGGAGAAGTTGTGAAGGGTACCCCTATCGTGCGGCCCACAGAAGATCTCTTCTGGTTCAACCGTCCTGGGCTCCTACTATATCTCATTCATTTTGTCCTTTTTCAGGTAATTTTCTCCAAATCATAAGTTAAAAGGTCTGGCATGTAACATTTCCACAGGAAGTGATGCCTCTTTCTTGAGAACATTAATTATTGAAACCTCGAAGAGAGAGTGTAACTTTTGATACATTTCTTCTGGCTATCAAAGCATATAATCAACAGTTTTGGCATGTTTTTCTTGCAGAACGCATTTCAACTTGCATTTTTATATGGAGCTCGGTAAGACAACAAAATGAATTGCAAACTCTCTCTCTCTCTCTCTCTCTCTCTCTCTCAAACACATGCACATACGCACACCTACAAATAGACGCATGAATGCAAGCATATATACATGCATACTTGAATACACCCACATACACAAAAACACACATTTGAGCGTACGTCACTACAAGAAAAATGACTTTTGCCTACGATTTTCGCACCTACGATTTTAAAATCGTAGGCAAAAGATATATTTCCCTACGATTTTTTTAAAACCGTAGGCAAAGATTCCATAGTCAAAAGGTTAAAACCTTTCCCTACGATTTTCAAAAATCGTAGGGAAAGGTCAAGAGCATTTCCCTACGTTTTAACAAAATTCGTAGGGAAAACCTTTTCCCTATGATTTTTGTGAAAATCGTAGGGAAAGGCTATGGACCTTTTCCTACGATTTTTTGAAAACCGTAGGGAAGGCTATACAAATTTTTAGAGGCAAAAATCTTCCTCCAAAATTTTTCTGAAAAAATCTTTCCCTACGATTTTCAAAAATCGTAGGGAAAGATCCAGAGCCTTTCCCTACGATTTTTTGAAAATCGTAGGAAAAGGCTATACAAATTTTTTGAGGGAAAATCTCCCTCCAAAATTTTTCTGAAAAAAGATTTCCCTACGATTTTCAAAAATCGTAGGGAAAGGCTCTGGATCTTTCCCTACGATTTTTTGAAAATCGTAGGGAAAGGATAACAAATTTTTGGAGGCAAATCTTCCTCCAATTTTTTTTTTGAAAAATCTTTCCCTACGATTTTCACAAAAATCGTAGGGAAAGGCTCTAAAGCCTTTCATGAAAAGAATGCAGACTTTTACCTACAATTTTTACGAAAATCGTAGGGAAAGACGGCCAACCTTTCCCTACGAATTTAATAAAAATCGTAGGAAAAACCCTTTTTTTTAGAAATTCAACCCTTTCCTTATGATTTTCACGAAAATAGTAGGAAAAGGCTGTATACCTTTCCCAAAATCAAATTTATATTTACTATATTTATATTAATTATATATATATGATATTATTAATATAATATAATATAACTATTTATTTCTTATACTGTATTTATAATTATATTGTTAATTATTATAGCATTAACATGTTATATTATAATATTCTTAGTAATATATTACTATAGTTTCTTTAATACTATTATTATTTACATATATTATATATAGTAAATATGTATTATATATAATACATAAAAATAAAATATATTATATAATATTTTTATATAACAAAATAATTACTTATTATAATATTGTAGTATACTATAATTTATTATGTATTATCATATTGTTAATAAAATTATTAATCTTATATTGTAATACATAATGTATAGAGAACATGTTATAAAGTTATTATAATAATATAGAATATATTATATATTATAATCAATATTATTATGCAATATAATATTAAACAAAAATATTATTATGTATATATCTTTTTTTAGTTATCCTTTTAAAAGATATTTTCTTGATCATCAAATTTTTGGAGACAAAATTACCCGCCAATATTTTTCTAAAAAAGTCTTTCCCTACGATTTTCATGAAAATCGTAGAGAATCATATCTTTCCTTTACATAATAAAAATATTATTATGTATATATCTTTTTTTAGTTATCCTTTTAAAAGACTTTTTTTTTATCATCAAATTTTTGGAGATAAAATTACCCGCCAATATTTTTCTAAAAAAGTCTTTCCTTACGATTTTCATGAAAATCATAGAGAATCATATCTTTCCTTTGTAAAGAAAATATCGAGGTATTGGATTGATCGCAATGGTCCAATCGATCATCGTCGATTGGGATCATGGCTTGGATCGATCGCAACCATCGGATCATCGCCGATCGGATGAATCGCAACTATCGGATCGATCATCCCCGATCGGGATCATGGCTTGGATCGATCGCAACCATCGGATCATCTCCGATCAGATTGATCGCAATGGTCCGATCGATCATCGTCGATCGGGATCATGGCTTGGATTGATCGCAACCATCGGATCATCGCCGATCGGATGGATCGCAACCATCGGATATCATCGACAATCGGATGGATTGCAACTGTCGGATCGATCATCGCTTATCGGGATCATGGCTTGGATCGATCACAACCGTCGGATCATCACCGATCAGAGTGATCGCAACGATCTAATCGATCATCACCGATCGAGATCATGGTTTGGATCGATCGCAACCGTTGGATCGTCTTCGATCGGATCGATTGCAACGGTCTGATCGATCATCACCGATCGGGATGATGGATTGGATCGATCCAACCATCGGATCGTCTCCGATCAGATGGATCACAACCGTTAGATCGATCATCGCCGATCGAGATCATGGCTTGGATCGATCGCAACCGTCGGATCATCGCCGATCGGATGGATCGCAACCGTCGGATCGATCATCGCCGATCGGGATCATGGCTTGGATCGATACAACCATCGGATCATCGCCGATCGGATGGATCGCAACTATCGTATCGATGATCTATGATCGGGATCATGGCTTGGATCGATCACAACCATCGGATATCATCGACAATCGGATGGATTGCAACTGTCAGATCGATCATCGCTGATCGGGATCATGGCTTGGATCGATCACAACCGTCAGATCATCGCCGATCAAATTGATCGCAACGGTCTGATCGATCATCACCGATCGAGATCATGGTTTGGATCGATCACAACCGTTGGATCATCTTCGATCGGATCGATTGCAACGGTCTGATCGATCATCACCGATCGGGATCATGGCTTGGATCGATCCAACCATCGGATCGTCTTTGATCAAATCGATCACAATCGTTAGATCGATCATCACCGATCGAGATCGTGGCTTGGATCGATCGCAACCGTCTGATCATCACCGATCGGATGGATCACAACCATCGGATCGATCATCGCCGATCTGGATCATGGCATGGATCGATTGCAACCATCGAATCATCTTCGATCGGATGGATCGCAATCGTCGGATCGATCATCACCAATCGAGATCATGGCTTGGATCGATCGCAACCGTTGGATCGTCTTTGATCGGATCGATTGCAATGGTCCGATCGATCATCGTCGATCGGGATCATGGCTTGGATCGATCACAACCATCGGATCGTCTCCGATCAGATGGATCACAACTGTTAGATCGATCATCGCCAATCGAGATTATGGCTTGGATCGATCGCAACCGTCGGATCATCGCCGATCGGATGGATCACAACCGTCGGATCGATCATCACCGATCGGGATCATGGCTTGGATCGATCGCAACCATCGGATCATCGCCGATCGGATGGATCGCAACTATCGTATCGATGATCTACGATCGGGATCATGGCTTGGATCGATCGCAACCATCGGATATCATCGACAATCGGATGGATTGCAACTGTCGGATCGATCATCGTTGATCGGGATCATGGCTTGGATCGATCACAACCGTCAGATCATCGCTGATCAGATTGATCGCAACGGTCTGATCGATCATCACCGATCGAGATCATGGTTTGGATCGATCACAACCGTTGGATCATCTTCGATCGGATCGATTGCAACGGTCTGATCGATCATCACCGATCGGGATCATGGCTTGGATCGATCCAACCATCGGATCGTCTTTGATCAAATCGATCACAATCGTTAGATCGATCATCACCGATCGAGATCGTGGCTTGGATCGATCGCAACCGTCTGATCATCACCGATCGGATGGATCACAACCATCGGATCGATCATCGCCGATCTGGATCATGGCATGGATCGATTGCAACCATCGAATCATCTTCGATCGGATGGATCGCAATCGTCGGATCGATCATCACCGATCGAGATCATGGCTTGGATCGATCGCAACCGTTGGATCATCTTTGATCGGATCGATTGCAATGGTCCGATCGATCATCGTCGATCGGGATCATGGCTTGGATCGATCACAACCATCGGATCGTCTCCGATCAGATGGATCACAACTGTTAGATCGATCATCGCCAATCGAGATTATGGCTTGGATCGATCGCAACCATCGGATCATCGCCGATCGGATGGATCACAACCGTTGGATCGATCATCACCGATCGGGATCATGGCTTGGATCGATCGCAACCATCGGATCATCGCCGATCGGATGGATCGCAACTATCGTATCGATGATCTACGATCGGGATCATGGCTTGGATCGATCGCAACCATCGGATATCATCGACAATCGGATGGATTGCAACTGTCGGATCGATCATCATTGATCGGGATCATGGCTTGGATCGATCACAACCGTCAGATCATCGCTGATCAGATTGATCGCAACGGTCTGATCGATCATCACCGATCGAGATCATGGTTTGGATCGATCACAACCGTTGGATCATCTTCGATCGGATCGATTGCAACGGTCTGATCGATCATCACCGATCGGGATCATGGCTTGGATCGATCCAACCATCGGATCGTCTTTGATCAAATCGATCACAATCGTTAGATCGATCATCACCGATCGAGATCGTGGCTTGGATCGATCGCAACCGTCTGATCATCACCGATCGGATGGATCACAACCATCGGATCGATCATCGCCGATCTGGATCATGGCATGGATCGATTGCAACCATCGAATCATCTTCGATCGGATGGATCGCAATCATCGGATCGATCATCACCGATCGAGATCATGGCTTGGATCGATCGCAACCGTTGGATCGTCTTTGATCGGATCGATTGCAATGGTCCGATCGATCATCGTCGATCGGGATCATGGCTTGGATCGATCACAACCATCGGATCGTCTCCGATCAGATGGATCACAACTGTTAGATCGATCATCGCCAATCGAGATTATGGCTTGGATCGATCACAACCGTCGGATCATCGCCGATCGGATGGATCACAACCGTCGGATCGATCATCACGATCAGGATCATGGCTTGGATCGATCGCAACCATTGGATCATCGCCGATCGGATGGATCGCAACTATCGTATCGATGATCTACGATCGGGATCATGGCTTGGATCGATCGCAATCATCGGATATCATCGATAATCGGATGGATTGCAACTGTCGGATCGATCATCGCTGATCGGGATCATGGCTTGGATCGATCACAACCGTCAGATCATCGCTGATCAGATTGATCGCAACGGTCTGATCGATCATCACCGATCGAGATCATGGTTTGGATCGATTGCAAACGTTGGATCGTCTTCGATCGGATCGATTGCAATGGTCCGATCGATCATCACCGATCGGGATCATGGCTTGGATCGATCCAACCATCGGATCATCTCCGATCAGATGGATCGCAACCGTTAGATCGATCATCGCCGATCGAGATCGTGGCTTGGATCGATCGCAACCGTTGGATCATCACCGATCGGATGGATCGCAACCGTCGGATCGATCATCGCCAATCTGGATCATGGCATGGATCGATTGCAACCATCGGATTGTCTTCGATCGGATGGATCGCAATCGTCGGATCGATCATCACCGATCGAGATCATGGCTTGGATCGATCGCAACCGTCGGATCATCTTCGATCGGATTGATCGCAACGATTGGATCGATAATCGCCGATCGGGATCATGGCTTGGATCGATCGCAATAGTCAGATCATCTTCGATCGGATGTATCGCAACCATCGGATCGATCATCGCTGATCGGGATCGTGGCTTGGATCGATCGCAACCGTCGGATCATCGCCGATCGGATGGATCGCAACCGTCGGATCGATCATCGCTGATCGGGATCATGGCTTGAATCGATCGCAACCATCGGATCATCTCTGATCAGATTGATCACAACTGTCCGATCAATCACAACCATCGGATCTCCGGGAAGGCCGAGCCAGAGAAGCCCGGAAAGGCCGAGCTACGGAAGCCCGGAAAGGCCGAGCTACGGAAACCCGGGGAAGACGAAGGTTTGGAATCAAACACTCGTGGGAAAAGGTTTGGAATCAAAATATTTGCCAAGTAATTTTACCAAAATTACTTGTTGAAAAAGAAAATTCCGTGGCATGCTCGCTCGGACTGAATTCTGCTACACAAAGACTTGGCACCGTGTTGGGTTTTAATTTGGGAGAGATTTGAAATTTAAATTGGTTTTAATTTGGGAGAGATAGCCCTGGGTCCCCGCTACGAGAGAAGAAAGAAGAAAGTCCCAATCGTACCAAATCCTCCCGAACAACATCACTAAAATATTTCTCCCGGTACAAGCGTTCCTCCCAGATCTAATGCCCTAGCTCTTCTCTCAAGCATTTGCCCAAGCTTTCGTCCCAGAGCGAGCTCTATCCCTCTCTCTCTCTCTCGGCCGTTCGGGAAACTCGCTCTGCCCTCCGCCTCCTTCCTGCCAGTCCCGTCGCCGCATTTGTCGTCGCTGCTGCCACCGTTGTTGCCCTGCCGCCGCTACCTTCCCTGATTCGCCCATGGATCTCAGCAGCTGCCGCGAATCTGACCTCTCCCTCGGTCTCCATGCCGGCGCTGCCCCCCGTCCCCCGAGCGCCGACGACTCCATCTCCCTCCAGACCGACCCCTCCCGACGCGATGCCTCCTTCCCCTCCACCACCCCCTTCCACCTCTTCGATCAGCAATCCGAGTATCGCCGCGCCGTAGCCCCCGACGACGCCCTCCCGAAGGAGGACGAGGAGGATATCAGCATCCTCGGCTACACCATGTCCGTCAAGAAGCGACCTCGAAGAGGCGACTTCTCCTCTTGCTCCTCTTCGCACTCCTCCAAGACTTCCCCCGTCGAGCCTCCGCCGCCGGACATCGTCAGCCGTTGGATCGCCGTCCGGTCGTGGGGCAACCTTCCCCTCTCCATCGCCGACCCCGATGTGTTCGAGATCACGAAGAAGGAGAAGCAGCGGCAGGTGAGGGGGATCGAGCTCATCGCCTCCGAGAATTTCGTCTGCCGCACCGTTCTCGATGCCCTTGGCAGCCATCTCACCAACAAGTACTCTGAGGGGTTGCCCGGTGCCCGGTACTACTGCAGCAACCAGTTCATCGACCAAATCGAGCGGCTGTGTGGCGACCGAGCGCTGGCTGCCTTCGGCCTCGATCCCGAGTGCTGGGGAGTGAACGTCCAGCCGTACTCTTGTACCTCTGCCAATTTTGCCGTGTATACTGGGCTTTTACTCCCCAAAGATCGGATAATGGGACTGGATTCACCATCCGGCGGACATGTGAGCCATGGTTACTACACGCCGGGCGGGAAGAAGATCTCGGGAACTTCCATTTTCTTCGAGAGCTTGCCATATAAGGTGAATCCGCACACAGGGTATATCGATTTTGATAAGCTGGAGGAGAAGGCGATGGATTTCCGGCCGAAGCTACTGATTTGTGGGGGTAGCTCGTACCCAAGAGAGTGGGATTATGCAAGGTTTAGGAAAATTGCAGATAAGTGCGGGGCAGTGTTGTTGTGCGACATGGCTCAGATAAGTGGACTCGTAGCTGCAAAGGTTTGTGGTTTCCTCATATAAATGTCTCGTTTCATAGAGAATTTCAGTGAATTTTGTTGAGATTTTTATGTTGCTGGCTGAGCAGTTATTGAGACCTTGATGTTTCTGGAATGGTTTTATTTCCTTCTACTACTGTCTATACCTGCTAATAGTTTTGATGTTGCAGCATTTGTTTTGCATGACTTGTTTGGGAAATTGAAACTTGTTAGGTGCAAGTCCAAAAGCTTGTTTATTTGTATTAATACTTCAGATTACTGCATACATAGATAATAATACATCACTTGCGCTTTGCCTTCTATAACTGTGTTGAATTATCAGGCCAACAACATCTAGCTAGCTGCCTTCTTCATGTATTTATGGGTCATATTAGTATTCACAAGGTTAATTTGGCTACTATTTCTCAAGAAGGACATGGAGATATAATTCTTGGCTTGACGCAAATTCTAAGTATGTTTTTTAATTAGTTTAGTAGCTTTCTCGACCATTATGTTTATAGTAAACTTGATTATTGTGCTATCTAACAATGGCTCTTCACATTGTCATGCTTAGATATCTATCTTTACACTAAAATGTAATGCATGTTCTTTCTTCAACTGATTGTAACCTTGATTAAACATGTGTTGGCTTGTTAGCTGTAGTTTCTAGTATCAATAATTGTCATTCAAAATGTTCAACTACTTTACACTAAAATGGAATATTAGATTGGTTGTCTATTTCTACAGAGTTTTGAATTTTCTCATTCTTTTCTTGCCCATTTACCAAGGGAATCTGGCTTCTCATTTATTTGCCAAGTTTTTGTTGTGGTTGCAGCCATGTTTGAAGTTTTTGAAATTTATGTCTAATGTTTGCAGGCTACTTGTGAAATGCAACATCATGATCTTCCTCTTGCAATAAGGCATTTCTTTTCCAGTAATGCCTTGAATCATGCTGATTCTGGTCCTTCAGAACACACAGCTCCACGGTTTTTAATGTGTGTTGATCGAAATTTTAATCCTGATCTGGTGATTGATTCATGTGCAGCAAAACTACCAGAGGATCTAGTTCAACATTATGTTCAGCTTGTGCATGAAAGAACTCATATAAACAATTCTCATCATAAAAGTGGAGACTTCCATGCAGTGAAAGCTAATGCAGAATTGCCAATGCTAAACGTGGAGATTGGACAAACAACTGCTATAACAGATGCACTTTCAGAGCGTATTGCTTCTAATTCTGGAGCTTCTTGCAAGGATGACAAAATTCAGCGAGGTACAAATGGTGATCAAAGATGGTCACCATCATCTAAGATGAGAGGTCATGGTGAGGTTGATCTTCAGCTCCATATATTTTTTTCTTTGGTTTTTTTGGACTGTTTTTATACCAAAATTATATGACGATCCATCTGTATCAAAAGAAAAAAAAAAATTAAGCAACAAAAATTCTGATGATGCTGCAGTGTAAGATCAGTGTAGCTCATCAGCAGGATAGATGATGGGGATATTGGTCAGATTATTGGTGAGCTTAACAGCAAGATCCTAGATGCCTGATAGGGTAACTTATGTATGGCAAAGGTAGATAGATGATAAGGGCGATCAAGACAGGCTTTATGGCTTTTAGGTTTGAAGAAAACATAGGATGTAATTGAAAAAGAAAGAGCGAATTTAGTTGTGTTTTTGTTCTTGAACAAGCCTTATTTGATTTTTTTTTATATAAATTGATTTGTAACATCTTGGTATGGGTCTCTATCTTGTGATGGAACTGCATAGATTGCTCGAATGTGAAACTGACATGTCTCATCATGATGATCACCTTTTTTTGGATGGAACGGCATGGAGTATCGTGAGCTGCAAACTCTGCAACTAAGCATTCAATCTATTGGATATATATCTCATTCTCATTTATTTGATATGTGCTTTTGAAATATCTTATTGATATTGTACCAATAATATGCTGATGTAGACTAAATTAACATATATCAGTTCATTGGAGGTTGAAGAATCCTACCTCATTAAATATTATGATTGTTACTGA
>UESW01001854.1:285518-341953 GCA_900491605.1 Calamus simplicifolius
CACGTTTTTCTAAGAGGCATTTTTTTCATCCGTCCTCATTCCGTGCACATATCCAAAGTAAGAAAACCAATGCTTCCTTATCTCATGGTGATTTAATCATGAGATATTTGGATTTATCTTTTATTTAAACTATATCCAAAAGGGTGAGCGAATAGATAAGAATGGCATAAATCTTACTTATCAATCTCTTAAGTAAAACTGAATTAAGAGTTTATCAGATCTAATGCATTCTTGATGACCTATTAACTCTCTCGGTACGTAGGTAGTTGGATCAAACGCACCAAGGTACTACAATAGCCTCCCTTATTTGTACGTCCCTAATATCCCTACGTACGGCCGTTGGGTGAAATAATCCAGGGTACTACCAGTAGCCTCCCCTTTAGACTATCCCTAAACGAGAGAAATAGAGATCAAGAATATCTTATCCCTCTTTATCAAAAAAATCATATAAAAATTATTTCATAGGGATTTTATCAGATCCATATATCAATAGAAACAATCCTATCCTAATAATCAGGCAGAGGTATTATTTATACGCTCTGATACCAAATGATAGACTGAAATTAAATATATTGATCCCTATCATATGCGGAATTATGGGATCAATATATTTATCCTAATTAATTAAAGAAAGATCGATAAATACCTCCAGCCATTGCTGTTGATTTTCTTCTAGATGAGGGTAAGGATCTTCCACGCCTTGCGGTCTCTCTCAGCGATGGTGTAAACTTTCTCTCGATGAAACCAGACGCAGAGACCTACCCGTTTTATAAACCTGTATGCCTTATCTGTCCATCACAGAGGGCGCCGCTTTAAACGGATATGGTTGAGGGATTCTTATCTCAATCGTGAATTCAAAATTCGAATTCACGCAATCCCTCAAGATCAGAATATAGGACCACCTTAATCGTATCTAACCGATACGCTTAATGAAGAAAAAACCAACAGAAGAGGCCGGCTTTTCTTAGGCCACAGACAAACGAGGACAATGAAACCTTACGACAAAATAATGCACATGGAGAAGGGATTGAAGTAGGTCAAGATAGTCACTTCTAATGGCAGCCGCGATAGACAGCACTTCGCCCACAGGGATTATGAGTATATGGCTTACCATAAGGGGCTGGCCTGGGGGCTGGCTTTCCGGACTCTTTTATCGCCCTATAACCAATGTGCTTTTAATTGTTCCTCCAGAATCCTTCTACTTGCTTCGGAATCCATGGCAAACTCATCGTCTACTGCGTGCCACGGCAGGCTGGCAGTGCTAACATTGTGGAGGTTGGCAGGCACCACAGCCTCAGCGGGGAGAGCATCGGTGACTGCAGCCAGGAGGAGGACCAAAACCACGGAATAGTAACAAAGGCCTTTCATCACCTCCATCCATATGGATTTCCTGGCCTCCTTAATTTCCTCCCTTAAAAGCACAGAAGAAAAACAATTAATGGAAGCGGCAAAGCATGCAGTACTACTGCTCACCACCAGTATATGCCAAACAAATTACAATGATTTCGAAGACTACTGCGAGCACCAAAGTCCCTCTCATGTCAGCTTACACTTGTTACTGGTGTCCATCCCATCGCATAAATTCCCCAATTAATTAAATTATGGCAGCAGCTAGTAAATATATAGCTAGTTCTCCATTTCCTAATTGTATCACAATCATACGTATCTAACAATAAGACATATATAAGACGGAGTCCAAATTTATAGAACATTCTATCATATAAAATTTATATCACATTAATTCCTATTAATTTGCCAGATCAATGTATTACTTCAATTTTGCAGCAACAAAAACATGACAGTCTTTTTTTTTTCTAATTCAAATTATATATCTATCCAAGATTTTATCAAAAAAAAAGCTAAAAAATTATTTATATAGCTAGATAGAAATTGAAGATCTATTTATATAACTGTGGGACTAAATTAATGTAATACCCCTGAGGCTTACTAAGTTGCTTTATTAGTTACATGAAGCTCTCCTTAATTAGGACATTATTTCATGAAGAAAAACTGCCTCACATGTCACAAAGTTTTCTTTGTAGGTGAGCATCATGAGCAACAAATTGAGTTTTGCAGAGCACAATATATGTTCTAGTTGTCTCTTCAGGGTTTCTATTTAATTTTAATTTAATTTTTGAAGAATCAAATGCTTTTTTTTTTTTCATTCTTATTTGATTCAAACTCATATATTAATTCAATTAATTGGTTAGCCGGACAAAATTATATGATTCAAAAATTTGAATAAAAACTAATGAATAGTAGATGAGCCTAAGTATATCCACATAATATATTTTTTTATATTTAATATAAAATTAAATTTGATATATCATACCATTAAATACATGGTATTTTTATTTTTTGGACTAATACAAAATAAGATGTGTACGTGGACTGAATATCTCTACCTCCAGTGCGGGGGGACCGATTCGATTTGCACGGCAAGCGCACCAACATCTCAATTTGCACGCGAAGGGATGACGATTAATGCCGAGTTCAATATTATTGAAGGCTGCTTTGTGGTGGGGGAGTATCCGTCACCTTTCCCTCAAAAAAGAGAAGGGATAACGATTGAAGGCAATTAGCGGACACTCAGCCACCACTTATCACGAATGACATCAAAAGGAGAATCATGAAGGCTTCTCATTGACGGCCGATGGCAGGGGCATGGGTTGCGACGGTACGTAGAGGAGTCGACGGTGGTTCTAATTAATGGAAGTCTCGGAACGTAAGATCTGTGTTAATAGTGAAGGAGACAATCGCTCTGGAATTAATGATCTCCGATCGATCGAGGATGAGGACCTGTACGTGTTTCAAAATATCATTCATCGTATGAATGATTTTAATTTATTCATATCTTTTGTAAAAATAATAAAAAAACACCGTGACATCTGAAAAAAAATAAAGACTGCCACTAGTGCGAACTAGAATTAATCTGAATCCTACCAATCTTGAGCTTAAGATGCCAATGGATCAGTTGAGCTTTTAAATTGACCCAAACCAATCTTAACTCATTACTCATTTTATTGTTTGTATACCTTTCAATTTTCAAAATTATTGGCATATAATATTTTGTTTTATAATTTAATGAGGTAGGAATATATATATATATATATATATAGCAGCTTAAAAAATATATATATGGTTGACTTTCAAGACTTTATTATTTATGATTTAATTTTTTGAGTATTTAATTGGATGTTTCATTGATAAATTTTTCAAATTTGGATAGTTTTAATATGTTAATTATTCAAATTATATATTCTTGGCTCCTAATAGGAATCTAGACCCAACCCGCACTTATTCATATTTGGTAGATATATACGAGTCTTAACACAAATCAAGACCCGCCTTAATTAAATATCCTCTAATAGTCCGGGCAGGGAACGAAGTTAATACCTAACAGTATTAAAACAAAGAATATACTCTGTTAATATAAGAAATTATTAGGAGGTCATTGGATATGGTGTGTGTTTGTAGGTGACATAAATCTAAACTATATATACCACCTTTCACCTAGGCATATATAAATAATTGCGACATATGAAAAAGAGGTATACATGCTCATTTCTTATGAACTTTTGAGGTGAAATAATCAGTTAATTAGTAGTTAATGAAGGCATAGGCAATTGCATAATTAAATATTTCACTATCATGGCAATAGTACCCTTGTCACCAGCTAGTTAACTCATCCCAATCTAATCTCAATAACTATTAAGCTAACTAGTTAGCATACTTTCGGCATAAAAAAATGAAAAAATAATAGAAAAAGGCTAGTTGGCACACCATTTCTAGTTAGGAAAATTCTATCCTTAATGGTATCAAATTTAATCCTCACATTCACCACTCAAAAATAAAATGAGTTACACCAATCTTGATGGGTCTAATAAGCCCCATGGGCAACGGTAATCTCACCGGGGTCGGACCAGTCATTTTTGAAGTCAGCCTCAAGAAGACACCCCCTCGGCCTTAGCCAGATAGTGCTCGGCCTCTTTCCCTCAGCCTCGGCATGAACAGTGCTCGGCCATGAACAGTACTCAGCCTCAGCATGAACAGTGCTCGGCCATGAACAGCCCTCGGCCTCAGCATGAACAGTGCTCGGCCTCTTCCCCTCGGCCTCGGCATGAACAGTGCTCGGCCATGAACAGTGCTCGACCTCGGCATAAACAGTGCTCGGCCTCAGCCACTCGGCCCCCTCGGCCTCGGCATGAACAGTGCTCGGCCATGAATAGTGCTTAGCCTCGGCATGAACAGTGCTCGGCCATGAACAGTGCCATGCAAGGTTCACCCACGGCCGTCTCTGAAGCTCATCCAAGGGCATGAATAGTACCATGCATGTACTCTATAATCATTGCTCTATGAGGGACAGAGCCAACTTCAACTCCAAACTTCATCTTCTGCCTTAGCGGCTACACTTTGGAGCCCACGTGCCTGACTTTATCGCCCATCACTTGGAAGGGTGGTGTGGGGGACACATTTGGCAAACGCAGTAATGGTCGGCCATGCCCTGCAGTAGCCTACAACAGCTGTCCAAACCAAGCAGTACCTACCAACTATGCAGCCACCCATATTTGATGAGACATGGCCTGCACTTCTGACATATCACTAAGAAGCAAGCCTTGCCATTGCTGCCACCATCATAAATGCTCTGACAAGTAATCATGCCCCAAGTCTCACAGACTCCAAACATCAATAAAATGGATAAGAGGAACCCCCAACGAGGTAACTGATAACTCACTACACTCCAAAACGCTTATTCTTGCTCACAGAGAGCATGGCTCCTAACCTCTCTCTCTTCTTTCTTTCGAGCTTTCTTAAGCTCGCGGTTGTTGCCCAAAGCATTGACTTGAGCGTCGAAGGATTCTCTGCTGGAATCTTCGGTCCCCGGGATTTATTTCCAGGCTCCCATGCGCAAAAGCTCGTTGGAGGATCCCGGGCTCACTGGAGGAGGCGATCGGACGCTCGCGGACGTTCGAGGATGGTGATTTGGCATCAACATATTGGTGCACCAGGAAGGGAAAAGAAAGTGAAGTTTTGCGACACTAAGCTACAAGTCCTCACTCCCTCTACGACAACAATAGTGGATAAAAAAAGATGGTGATGACAAAGACCCAAGAGGCTTTTGCCAGTAACGCTAGGGTGCACCCTCAACGAGCTAAGCAACAGGAGGCCGACTCTCTGTTCCATCATCGCCACTACCTCAGGCCACTCAGGCAAAACAACATGCCACCCTCATCCTGCAAATTCATACATTGATGACAGCTGTCCAAAAGCTCCAGAAGCAATATCTCGCGGCCACACAACAGCTAGCAAGAGCTTCCGCTCCCTCTTTAGTTGCTGCTCAGGCCAGCCATCATCCATCCCATAGGAGATCTCCCTAGCAAGAGGCTCACCGCCATCAAGCTCATCAGCATGAGCATCTTCAAGCTCAAAAGCAAGAGCTCACTAGCAAGAGAGCCACTGCTCGCTATCCATCCAAACGGCCTCCTCTCCTACGGACGGTGACGCAAGGGGAAGCCCGAGCAAGGGAAGCGACACCCCCACTCCAATCAACTTGGTTCCCTGGTTCCCTGGGAGGCAGACCACCAGTAGGCTAATGTATCCAAATCAACAGAAAGAGATAAATTTCTTCAAAGATACTTCACAATGACAACCTCTTCTACTCGGACAGTCGTAGTTCACAAGAGGCGAGCAGTCCTGGGGCTATCTTCGGCCAACAGAGAGCTGATCGGCGCTCCTCCTCGATCGCTTTTTTCTCCCTCCAAACCATCCGCATCAAGTGCCACATCATCATCATCATCTGGCACATCTTCCCGGCCGGGTTTTCTCTAAGAAGCATGGTCCTGGCAAGGTTGTGCGGGGGGAGGATCGAGGACTTGGTCCAAGTCCCAGCCCAGTGCCATGCCATGCAAACTTAAATGAACAAGATTTAATATATAAAGGGAAAGAAGCTTGGTGCCAGCAAGAGGACAGAGAGAGGACATTGGGTGGAGGGGTCATTATGACCTTCCAGTTCATGTACTTGGATGTCAGGGCTCCATTAATGCCAAAAGAGAACAACAATGCTGGTTCTCCTTTGCTCTCGAATAGTCTTCTTCGCCTTTGCAAAATACTCCGATCCAGCATCAGAAAAAGTTGAGGAAAGCTCTGTCCCGACTCCATGCCAATCCCAGCGTCATCGAACACGACGCAAAGGCCAAAAAGCTACAAAAGCTAAGTACACTACACTTTGAGAAAAGCTTCTTTTCATTAATACTTGAATGCATTGCAGAAAGACCGACTCCAACATTGGCATCTAAGCTCGAGGCCAGCTCAGCAACAAAAACTGACTCTAGTGTCGGCAACAAAGATCGCCGGCATAAAGAAAAAGACACCTGAGCCTGGTCCATGCACCCTCAGATCACCCATCGGGGTCAAAAGGTATCTGAGCCTGGTCCACGCACCCTCAGATTACCCTCCGGGGTTAAAGGCTCCCAAGCACGGTCCCATCACAGCAACTCTCGGGTTACCCTTCGGGGTTAAAAGGCACCTGAGCCTGGTCCAAGCACCCTCAGGTCACCTTTTGGTGTTAAAGGCTCCCGAGCATGGTCCCAACACAGTGACTCTCAGGTTACCCTTCGGGGTTCAAAAGGCACCTGAGTCTGGTCCATGCACCTTCAGGTCATCCTTCAGGGTTAAAATGCACCTGAGCCTGGTCCATGCACCCTTAGGTCATCCTTCAGAGTTAAAAGGGACCCGATAACTTCAGCAACTCTCGGGTCACCACTCAGGCCGATCGTGAAACCCTTAAGGCGGTTTTATTGCAGCATCAGCGGCTCTATTCCTCTGTCTTCATGGCCTCATTACAACCTCAACGGTGTCATCTCAGCCCTAGCGGCCTCATATCTGTCCCAGTAGCATTACTACAGCCTCAGCGGCTCTATCAACCTCAGCAGCTCCATTCCTTTGCCTCCGTGGCCTCATTATAACTTCAGTAGTTTTATTACAGCCTCAACGGCTTTACTTTAGCCTCAGCGGCTCTAAATCTACCTCAACGGTTAATGGCTAATCGGGTAAGATCTTTATCTAAATTATATACTTGCAACATATTGCTGGGCACTTTCAGCCATCCAAAAGTAGAAGACCTAAAGACAACTCATAGTTGGAAGAGGCCAACTTTCCAGCTCACAGTTAATGGGCACCCACCTCCAAATTTTATGGCAAAAGTAGAAGACCCAAAGTCAACTCACAAATCACAATCAGGAGAAACCGACTCCCCAACTCATAATTGACAGGCATTCGCTTCCAGACTCTGCGTCATGAGAGGATTACTGGCTGCTCATAGCTAGTCTAAGATAATCAATTTACCTTCAACATTACTTAAAGTCTTTGAGCAGACAAAGGCACAAGAGAGCATGCAGACGTGGTCACAAGTCCACACAAGATAGATGGAAACTATCCAACGCTGGCATGCAGAGATAAGTGCAAAAGAAAGATATTATAATTCCTACACTCCTTTTGCTTGATGGATGCAAGGCATGCGGTCGCATAAACTCAGAAGTGTAGGGGGCATCTGATGGGTCCAATAAGCCCCATGGGCAATGGTAATCTCACCGGGGCCGGACTAGTCATTTCTGGAGTCGGCCTCGGGAAGACACCCCCTCGGCCTCAGCCAGACAGTGCTCAGCCTCGGCATGAGCAATGCTCGGTCTCTTCCCCTCGGCCTCAGCATGAACAGTGCTCGGCCTCTTTCCTTCGGCCTCGACATGAACAGTGCTCGATCATGAACAGTACTCGGCCTCAACATGAACAGTGTTCAGCCTTGGCATGAATAGTGCTTGGCCATGAACAGTACTCAGCCTTGACATGAACAGTGCTCGGCCATGAACAGTACTCGGCCTCGGCATGAACAGTGCTCGATCATGAACAGTACTCAGCCTCGGCATGAACAGTGCTCGGCCTCTTTCCCTCGGCCTCGGCATGAACAGTGCTTGGCCATGAATAGTGCTCAACCTCGGTATGAACAGTGCTCGGCCTCAGCCACTCAGCCCCCTTGGCCTCGGCATGAATAGTGCTCGGCCTCGACATGAATAGTGCTCGGCCTGACTTTATCGCCCATCACTGTCCACACAGGATAGCGGAAGGGTGGCGTGGGGGACACGTCTGGCAAACACCGTAACGGTCGGCCATGCCCTGCAGCAGACTACAATATTTATCCAAACCAAGCAGTACTTGCCAACTATACAACCACCCACATTTGATGGGACATGACCTGCACTTCTGACATGCCACTAAGAAGCAAGCTCTGCCATTGCTGCCACCATCATAAATGCTCTGATAAGTGACTATGCCCCCGACGAGGTAACTGATAACTCACTACACTCCTAAACGCTCATTCTTGCTTACAGAGAGCACGGCTCTAAGCCTCTCTCTTTTCTTTCTTTCGAGCTTTTTTAAGCTCGCAGTTGTTGCTCAGAGCACTGACTTGAGCATCAGAGGATCTCCGTCGGAATCTTCAGTCCTCGGGACTTGTTTGCAGGCTCCCAAGTGTAAGAAGCTTATCGAAGGATCCTGGGCTCGCTAAAGGAGGCGACCAGGAGCTTGTGAATGATCGAGGATGGTGATTTGGTATCAACAAATTTGATGGAGGTAATGGAAGCAGTTGACATCATTAATATAATTTAACGATATATATGAAGGCCGAGAAACAGGGACTTACCTCATTTCAGCGGTAGTAGAAGCAATGGATCATCGATCATCGGGAGCTACCAGAGTTTTTTATGCATTCACACTCCTAAGCTGTCGTACCGGAGAGGGAGAGGAGGCTTATCTCGGAAGTGGAAGAAAGGTTAGGGAGGCTTATCTATTATCTATCTCGTAGCTACTCCCTCAGAAAATCCTCGAGTCTTCTCTTATAGAACGGGATAAGGCTGAGAGCATGATACGAGAAGTCCTGCTCTCAGTATCTGGATAGAGTTCCATCGCTTAGGACTCTGTGTGGGCATTAGACATGGCACCAAAGCCACACACACCGTTTGTACATTAATACAATTGTCAACATTAATTCACTCTCAAATGATTAAGCAAGAGAAAGAAGTAATAAATATAAACAGAAATCCATACATTAACTGCTCTCTTTTCTTAAATAAACCGTGTGCAAAGCACATATATACCAAGCATTAGTACATGAAAGCTAAAAAGGAATTATTAAGAACCAAGGATTCTTTATGAAATATCTTGCATGCCTTAGGCCATTTAAGAATTCAAGTTTTTTAGAGTCTTTCTCTTCAATTATTTTCAAAGTCTTTCCAAAGAAATGATGTTTCTTGAACTTACTTTTGCAATTCATGCTCATAATGCGAGATCAGTCTCATCTCGTCCTTATGGGGACCATCTTTTGGCAGGTATCTAACATCTTGTTTTTGTTAATTGTTACACAATATACATCTGATGGATTTCATCCAATTAGCACCAGTTAAAGAATATTGGTAATTGTCTGCTGCTGTTCCTATAAAATTAATGTTCGGCTTATATATCTTGTCGTGGGCCATCCATGTTTGAGACTGGGACTTATCAAACTTTCAACATCTAGATGACAGAATTGCCCCTTCATCAAGCTGTACGTGTTTCACAATTCAGTTTGGACATCTAAAATTTGTTTTCTAAAGGAACTGAGCCCCAATCAGAAGTAATGATCGATGAAAATACGACCAACTTACAGGGACAGATAATGAGATTCCACGTTAATTTATACGATGTCAATACTTTCCCGTGTTACTTGCCAGCACGTGTGCAAGAATTAAAGCCAATAATGTTGCCATCAATCAGGCATGATGGCTTGTTTTTTTTGCCTTGGGTCTTAAAAAAACTTTTGGACCATGTTCTCAGGATGAATATATTTTCGAAGTCGATCAACTATGGTAGTCGTTATTTTGTGACCAACTTAAAATTATGTGTAACCCCCGGGATCTTAATTACCTGGTTCGTGAGATTTAGCGTATGATTTCTGGGACGGGTGACGCTTGGGATTCTTGTGGTTACACGTGGCAGTTAAGTTTTTAATTCCGCGTAACGAATGGGTTTCCGGAGTCTCTATACGAGGCATCGCGTGAGGTTTATAAGGAGATGGAGTGTGACTCCCCCTTCAACCGGGCGCTCATCTCCTCTAGGAAATCCTTTACCATCCTCCTAATGCCTACGAGAGAGAGAGAGAGAGAGAGAGAGAGAGAGAGAGGGAAGTACAAAGATCTCAGCTATGCCTCTCTCGCGGCTCCATCCGGATCTCGATCGACCTTCCCGCGATATCTCAATCGACCTTCCCGCGATTAGCGAAGAAGCTAGCAGCGGGAACCTGGAAGCGGCTCTTCTCGGCGCGAGGCGGCGGAGGGCAACTGCCGGCGTACGGCCTAGGGCTGCTGGTGGACTCTAGTAGGGGGGAATTTCAAGGTCACCACAATGGGCATGGACTGCTGCCGCCGCACCAACCCCTTCCGCCTCTACTCTGGCCTCAAGGTCCTCGGCTACTTCATGATCCTCCTTGTCGCCGCCATCATCGTCCTTTCCTACTGCGCCGTCGTCGTCATCGCTTGGGGCCCGCGCCTCTTCCATGGTGGCCTCACCTCCCTCCTTGCCTTCTCCATCATCATCGCCTTCCATCTCCTGCTTGCTTTGTTAATATGGAGTTATTTTAGGGTAGCTTTTGTTGATCCTGGTTCCGTTCCTCTAAATTGGAGACCACTGCTTGAAAAAGAGAACTTGGAAGTGGAAAGAAGTTCTGTGACATCGTCTGATTATGTTTCTCCTAAGACCAGGGCATCTGCATGGTCTGGTTCAGAGGGGTTGGAAAGAAGACCAACCATAGGCTACTACAGTCGCTGTCAAATAGCAAACCTCCAGGATGCCATCACTGTTCTGTTTGTCAAAGATGTGTCCTGAAAATGGATCATCATTGTGTATGGGTTGTCAATTGTGTTGGAGCTATAGAGGCACAATTTGCCCAGATAGGAACTGCAGCCATCTTCAGAACATTTCTAACATCTCGAGATCCAGGACCTCTTCTTATGCCCAAGGAAGATTGGAATCTGCCTGAGAATTTTTCATTGCCAGTGCCTTCTTAGATCTCAGAAGAGGACATCAACTACTATGCAAGCAAATTTGACAAGTCTAGCTTTACCGCGCCAGTCAACTATTATCGATGCCTTAACCTAAATTGGGATCTGACAGCACCATGGACTAGAGCACAAATAAAAGTGCCAGTTAAATTTATTGTGGGAGACTTGGATTTGACTTACCATTACCCAGGTGCCCAGTGGTAGTTGATTTATCACCTTGGATTTGCGTATTGAGGTAAGTAAGCCAAATATAATAATTTCATAAATTATAAATGGTTGTATTTATAGTTTTATGCATATTTATGAAATAGAGTTTTATTGATTATTTTGGGAATTGGTAAGCTGTACCATGTGTATCTAATTGCATATTTGCTATAATAGTTGATATTATTTGCAAAGTGAATTGATTATATGCAATGGTTAAAAATGTACAAAACCACTGTTTATGTGTTATGAGAGAAATTATGCTTATGATGACGCATAATATGTGACATGCATGTGCAAAATGATTTGAATTATATTTATGTGTGTCACTGCAATTCTCCTTTGATATGGCATGTGGAGGCCACGCACATCTAGAGGATGTGTGCAGATTGATGGAGGCATTGCAGGGCCGTGGGACATATATGATATAATATAACAATGATTAAATATAAACAGTGGATTTGAATTATATTTATATGTGTCGCCACGGTTCTCCTTTGATATGGCATGTGGAGGCCACACATATCTAAAGGATGTGTGCTGATTGATATGACATGTGGAGGCCACGCACATCTAGAGGATGTGTGCAGATTGATGGAGACATTGCAGGGCCGTGGGACACATATGATATAATATGACAATGATTAAATATAAACAGTGGATTTGTTTATAATGCATATTCTGGTATTTGTTTTATAAGCTTCCACGATTATTTTGACTTAATGATATGCATGATTATGATAGCATGTTAATTAAATTGGAAGTTTCTATGAAAATTATTCAAAAAAATTAAATTAGTTGGTTATGATAATTGTGAAAGATATCCTAAATGATTGGCTTAATGTTCATTGATGTTAGCTTGAAGTATTCAAGAGTGAAACCAAGTATGTTATGATGATTAAAATAAGTGTCGTAATGATTAATGGCACATTCAACTATTTATGAGTTGAGAGAGCATTGGAAGGAAACTATCTTATATTTAATTCAAAAGAACTTGGAACTGTCTTATCGAGGAATTAACAGTAATTGATATAGGTTATTAACCTTAAGAATGGATGACATAATACATGTGATGGACTCTATGATATTTATGATGATTGTGTTGTGAGAAGTTAAGGTATTAAAAAAAAAAGATGACAGGAAAGAAATACTTCTTAAGGAATTCAATTTTATTTGGTAGAAAGATCAAATTAATTTTGATGTTGGATATGTCATTTGGGTACCTAGGAATGAAATAAAAGTTGCTAGTGAGTATCTATAATGGTACAAAATTTGTGGACATTTAATTTCGAGGATGAAATTTTAGTGGGTTAAATGTTAATATTTGTTTTTGGTTTAATGGTAAACTGCATAAATTGAGTCTGAACCCATTTGTCTCACTCTCCTAATTCGATGATGTCTTCATAAAGCTTGTGGATTAAGCTGAATTTCTGTCCAGCCTTCCACCCTCAAATAGATGGACAATCTGCATGAACCAATTAGATTTTGATGATATACTGCGAGCCTGTGTGATGGATTTAGAAAGTGCTTGGTATAGCTTCTTACCCTTAGTGAAATTGCTTATTTTAATGATTACCAAGCCAACATTCAAATGGATTCATTTCAATTGTCTATGATATAAGGTGTAGATTCCCTTCATATTGAGATGAGGTGAGAGAGAGACAATTTTGGACTGAGCTGGTGTAGCAACTATGAAAAGTATCGTTAATTAAAGCAGCTTCATGTAGCTCAGAGTCAATAGAAAAGTTATGTTGATGTCAAAAAGAAAGATTTGAAATTTCAGGTTGAAGATCATTTGGAAGTTTTACTAATCAATGATATGATGATTTGTGTTAGAGGTGATTTGAGCCACAATACATTGGGCCATTTGAGATTTTGATCAAAATAAAGGAGGTGGCTTATAGCTTAGCACTGTCTTCATTACTCTTTGGGGTGTTCAATGTGTTTCATATCTTTATGACTGAGGAGGTGTATTTCAAACCCCCGTTATGTGTTAGAACTTGAACCAATTTAGCTTAAGAAAGAATTGACCTATGAAGATCATCTTGTGCACATTGTGGACCGCAAGGATTAAGTTCTGAGATGGTGTAGTATTCCTTATGTCAAAGTTCAGCGGAGTAATTATTCTGAGAGGGAGATTATTTGGGAGTCTAAGAAGAAAATGAAAAAGAAACATCCACAAATATTTGTATCTTATTACAGATCTATGATGTATCAATGACTGTGACTTTTGAATGAAATTTAGCTGATTATGAGATAGAAAATTTGGATTCTGTATTCTATTGGATGTATATCAAATTTCGAGGCCAAAATTTTTATAAGGAGGGGAGAATGTAACCCCCGGAATCTTAATTACCTGGTTCATGAGATTTAGCGTAGGATTCCTAGGACGGGTGAGCTTGGGATTATTGCAGTTACACATGGCGGTTAATTTTTCAATTCCGCGTAACGAATGGGTTTCCGGAGTCTCTGTACGAGGCATCGCGTGAGGTTTATAGGGAGATGGAGGGTGACTCCCCCTTCAACCGGGCGCTCATCTCCTCTAGGAAATCCTTTGCCATCCTCCTAATGCCTATGAGAGAGAGAGAGAGAGGAGGGAAGTACAGAGATCTCAACTACGCCTCTCCCGCGGCTCTATCCGGATCTCGATCGACCTTCCCGCGATTAGCGAAGAAGCTGGCAGCGGGAACCTGGAAGCGGCTCTTCTCGGCGCGAGGCGGCGGAGGGCGGCTGCCGGCGTATGGCCTAGGGCTGCTGGTGGACTCTAGTAGGGGGGAATTCCAAGGTCACCACAATGGGCATGGACTGCTGCCGCCGCACCAACCCCTTCCGCGTCTGCTCTGGCCTCAAGGTCCTCGGCTACTTCATGATCCTCCTTGTCGCCGCCATCATCGCCCTTTCCTACTGTGCCATCGTCGTCATCGCCTGGGGCCCGCGCGTCTTCCATGGCGGCCTCACCTCCCTCCTTGCCTTCTCCATCATCATCGCCTTCCATCTACTGCTTGCTTTGTTAATATGGAGTTAATTTAGGGTAGCTTTTGTTGATCCTGGTTCTGTTCCTCTAAATTGGAGACCACCGCTTGAAAAAGAGAACTTGGAAGTGGGAAGAAGTTATGTGACATCGTCTGATTATGTTTCTCCTAAGACCAGGGCATCTGCATGGTCTGGTTCAGAGGTTGGAAAGAAGACCATCAGGACCATGTATTCTTAAGAGTATCACCAAGGATGTGATGAGATTTGGGATTAGAGGAAAGCTGAGTCCACGATATTTTGGACCTTTTGAGATCTTGAGCAGAGTTGGAGAGGTGGCTTACAGCTTAGCATTGCCTCCGATTCTATCCAGTGTACATAATGTGTTTCATGTTTCTATGTTGAGAAAGTATGTTTCCGATCCAAGCCATGTAATAGAATATGAGCCTATTCAGTTGAGGAAAGATTTATCTTATGAGAAGCATCCTGTGCGTGTCGTGGATCGCAAGGATCAGGTCCTGAGGCGCTGCACCATTCCCTATGTCAAGGTTCAGTGGAGTAATCATTCTGAGAGGGAGGCTACTTGGGAACTTGAGGAAGAAATGAAAAAGAAGTATCCATAATTATTTGCAGGTAAATTCTCTATTCAAGATTGTTGATAGATCATACTTGAATTCTATAGTATATTTGAAAGTCTGTCAATTTTGAGGACGAAATTTTTATAAGGGGGGAAGAATGTAATCCCTAGCTTTAATTATGGACACCTGGCATCTAGAGAGTCATGTTGTCGCTTACGCTACTGGCAAGACGTTTGGGTTCCCGATTTTTACCTGATCCGAAGCGTCACGTGGGAGTTTAAAAGGTGATGGAGGGTGACTCTTTCCTCCATCCCTGCATGCGTCTTCTCTAGGTAAACCTCCTGGCCATGCCAGATCGGGAGAGAGAAAGGATGAGAGAGAGGGAAGTCCGACCGGCCAAGGTGGCCGACCGTGCCGCTGGCGTTGTAACAGGCCACGGCTGTTAGAGTGAGATAAGGGGAGATAAGGGTGAAATTGGAGGAAGAGAGGGATAGAAGGGCTGGCCGCGGTGGCAGCCGACTCCGGTCTGGCCAACGGTGGCCGGGCTGCCTCCAATTGGCCGGTCGTGTTGCCGGCATGGTAAAATCCACCTGGGAAACGAAACAGAGAAAGAGTGAGAGGGAGAGAAATTGGAGAGAGAGGGAAGGAATCGCGGCCGGCTCTGGTCCGGCCAACGGTGGCCGGACCGACTCCAATCTGGCCAGAGTAGACGCCAGCGTAATCTGCATCGCGCGGAGACGAGAGAGAGGGAGAGAAATAGATGAGTGAGAGAAGGGGGGGTGGCCGGCCACGGCGGCGGTCAGCTTCGGTCCGACCAATGACGGCCGGGCCGGGCCGCCTCCGATTTGGCCGGCGGCGGCCCTAGCCGCCGGCTCATCTTAGCCCCTGTTTCGGTTGAAACAGGGGAGCTGGGAGGAAGGCGTTGAATCGGGCCGGTTGGGCTGAAATTCTATGGGCCTGTTGGGCCATTTCTGAAGCCTTTTTGGGCAGGGTTTTGGACCCTATAATGGGCCAGAAATTAGAAAATAAAATTATGGCCAGATTCAGGATGAATTCTAGTTTCTTGGAGTAATTTTATTTCCCCATTTGGACGCTTTTATTGGGAGATATTCAAGCCCAAAGTCGGGCCCGTGGATTAGTTTGGGTAGAGTTGTAGGAGTCTTTTATTATTAAGATTTTAGAGATCTAATTATGAAAAATAATTCTGTAGGTGCCCAGTTGTCCAAGTAGCTGGTTTATCATTTTGGAGTTGCGTATTGAGGTAAGTAAGCCAAATATAATAATTTTATAAATTATAAATTGTGGTATTTATAGTTTTATGCATACTTATGAAATTAAGTTTTATTGATTATTTTGGAAATTGGTAAACTGTATCATGAGTATTTAATTGAATATTTGCTATAACAGTTGGTATTATTTTGCAAAGTAATGGTTTATTGTGTTTATGCCAAATGTGATGTATATGTTTATTTTTAACTTTGCAAAGTGAATTGGTTACATGCAATGATTAAGAACATACAAACCACTGTTTATGTGATATGAAAAGATTATGTTTATGATGATGCATGATGTGTGATATGCATATATAATGATGACCCTGAATTATTTATATGTGTCGCCGCGGTTCTCCTATGATGTGGCATGTGGAGGCCACACACATCTATAGGATGTGCTCTGTTTGATGATGATATGGCATGTGGAGGCCACACATCTGGGAGATATGTTCTGATTGGCGATGATATGGCATGTGAAGGCCACACACATCTAGATGATGTGTGCTGATTGATTATGAGGTGGCATGTGGAGGTCACACGCATCTGAAGGATACGCTATGACTGATGATGATATGGCATGTGGAGGTCACGCATCTAGAGGATGTGCTCTGACTGATGATGATATGGCATGTGGAGGCCACACATCTAGAGGATGTGCTATGATTGACGATGAGGTGGCATGTGGAGGCCACACATCTAGAGGATGTGCACTGATTGAGGTGTAGCAGGGCCGTGGGATACATAAAATATAATATAAAAATGATCATATAAACAGTGGGTTGTTTACAATGCATTTTCTGATATTTATTGTATAAGCTTCCAAATTAATTTGAGTGGTGATATGCTTGTTCTGATAGCATAATAAATGCATTTGAAACTGAAAGTTTATGAAATTATGACTTGATAATATCTTGATAAGATATGACGATATATGACTATTTTATATTATAGGCTTACTTATTGAGTGTGAGCTCATGTAAATCTCATAATATTTTTCAGAGCCTCAGGATTGAAGATGAATTTTGGGGTAGATGGAGCTTCTATATAAATCAGTTTCTATATAAATCAGTTTCTATACGCTCAGCCACCACTTATCACGAATGACATCAAAAGGAGAATCATGAAGGCTTCTCATTGACGGCCGATGGCAGGGGCATGGGTTGCGACGGTACGTAGAGGAGTCGACGATGGTTCTAATTAATGGAAGTCTCGGAACGTAAGATCTGTGTTAATAGTGAAGGAGACAATCGCTCTGGAATTAATGATCTCCGACCGATCGAGGATGAGGACCTGTACGTGTTTCAAAATATCATTCATCGTATGAATGATTTTAATTTATTCATATCTTTTGTAAAAATAATTAAAAAATACCGTGACATCTGAAAAAAAATAAAGACTGCCACTAGTGCGAACTAGAATTAATCTGAATCCTACCAATCTTGAGCTTAAGATGCCATTAATGGATCAGTTGAGCTTTTAAATTGACGCAAACCAATCTTAACTCATTACTCATTTTATTGTTTGTATACCTTTCAATTTTCAAAATTATTGGCATATAATATTTTTGTTTTATATTTTAATGAGGTAGGAATATATATATAGATATAGCAGGTTAAATATATATATGGTTGACTTTCAAGACTTTATTACTTATGATTTAATTTTTGAGTATTTAATTGGATGTTTCATTGATAAATTTTTCAAATTTGGATAGTTTTAATATGTTAATTATTCAAATTATATATTCTTGGCACCTAATAGGAATCTAGACCCAACCAGCACTTATTCATATTTGGTAGATATATACGAGTCTTAACACAAATCAAGACCCGCCTTAATTAATCCTCTAATAGTCCGGGCAGGGAACAAAGTTAATACCTAACAGTATTAAAACAAAGAATATACTATGTTAATATAAGAAATTATTAGGAGGTCATTGGATATGGTGTGTGTTTGTAGGTGACATAAATCTAAACTATATATACCACCTTTCACCTAGGCATATATAAATAATTGTGACATATGAAAAAGAGGTATACATGTTCATTTCTTATGAACTTTTGAGGTGAAATAATTAGTTAATTAGTAGTTAATGAAGGCATAGGCAATTGCATAATTAAATATTTCACTATCATGGCAATAGCACACTTGTCACCAGCTAGTTAACTCATCCCAATCTAATCTCAAGAACTATTAAGCTAACTAGTTAGCATACTTTCGGCATAAAAAAATGAAAAAATAAAAGAAAAAGGCTAGTTGGCACACCATTTCTAGTTAGGAAAATTCTATCCTTAATGGTATCAAATTTAACCCTCACATTCACCACTCAAAATAAAAATGAGTTACACCAATCTTGATGGGTCTAATAAGCCCCATGGGAAACGATAATCTCACCAGGGTCGGACCAGTCATTTTGGAGTCGGCCTCGGGAAGACACCCCTTCGGCCTCAGCCAGATAGTGCTCGGCCTCGGCATGAACAGTGCTTGGCCTCTTCCCCTCGGCCTCGGCATGAACAGTGCTTGGCCTCTTTCCCTCAACCTCGGCATGAACAGTGCTCGGCCATGAACAGTATTCAACCTCAGCATGAACAGTGCTCGGCCATGAACAGTACTCGGCCTCGGCATGAACAGTGCTCGGCCATGAACAATGCTTTGCCTCAGCCACTTGCCCCCCTCGGCCTCGGCATGAAAGTGCTCGGCCATGAATAGTACTTGGCCTCGGCATGAACAGTGCTCGACCATGAACAGTGCCATGCAAGTGTTCACCCACGGCCTTCTCTGAAGCTCATCCAAGGGCATGAACAGTACAATGCACGTACTCTATAATCATTGCTCTACGAGGGACAGAGCCGACTTCAACTCCAAACTTTATCTTCTACCTCAGCGGCTATACTTTGGAGCCCACGTGCCTGACTTTATTGCCCATCACTCGAAAGGGTGGCATGGGGGACACAATTGGAAAATGCAGTAATGGTCGGTCAGGCCCTGCAGTAGCCTGCAACAGCTGTCCAAACCAAGCAGTACCTGTCAACTATGCAGCCACCCACATTTGATGGGACATGGCCTGCACTTCTGACATATCACTAAGAAGCAAGCCCTTCTATTGCTGCCACCATCATAAATGCTCTGACAAGTGATCATGCCCCAAGTCTCACATACTCCAAGCATCAATAAAATGGGTAAGAGGGACCCCCAACGAGGTAACTGATAACTCACTACACTCCTAAATGCTCATTCTTGCTCACAGAGAGCACGGCTCTAAACCTCTCTCTTCTTTCTTTCGAGCTTTCTTAAGCTCGCGGCTGTTGCCCAAAGCACTGACTTGAGCATCGAAGGATTTTTAATCGGAACCTTTGGTCCCCGGGACTTATTTGCAGGCTCCCAGGCGCAAAGCTCGTTGGAGGATCCCGAGCTCACTGGAGGAGGCGATCGGACGCTCGCGGATGTTCGAGGATGGTGATTTGGCATCAACAGATTGGCGCGCTAGGAAGGGGAAAGAAAGTGAAGTTCTGCGACACCAAGCTACAAGCCCTCACTCCTTCTACGACAACAATGGTGGATAAAAAAAGATGGTGATGACAAAGACCCAAGAGGCTTTCGCCAGTAACGCTAGGGGGCACCCTCAATGAGCTAAGCAACATGAGGCCGACTCTCTGTTCCATCATCGCCACTACCTCAGGCCACTCAGGCAAAACAACATGCCACCCTCATCCTGCAAATTCATACATTGATGACAACTATCCAAAGCTCTAGAAGCAATATCTCGCGGCCACACAGCAGCCAGCAAGAGCTTCCGCTTCCTCTTTAGTTGCTGCTCAGGCCAGCCATCATCCATCCCGTAGGAGATCTCCCCAGCAAGAGGCTCATCGCCATCAAGCTCATCAGCATGAGCATCTTCAAGCTCAAAAGCAAGAGCTCACTAGCAAGAGAACCACTGCTCGCCATCCATCCAAACGGCCTCCTCTCCTACGGACGGCGACGCGAGGGGAAGCCCGAGCAAGGGCAGCGACACCCCCACTCCAATCAACTTGGTTCCCTGGGAGGCAGACCACCAGCAGGCTGATGTATCCAAATCAACAGAAAGAGACAAAATTTCTCAAAGATACTTCACAATGACAACCTCTTCTACTCGGACAGTCGTAGTCCACAAGAGGCGAGTAGTCCTGGGGCTATCTTCGGCCAACAGGGAGCTGATCGGTGCGCCTCCTCGACCGCTTTTTTCTTCCTCCAAACCATCCGCATCAAGTGCCACATCATCATCTGGCACATCTTCCCGATCGGGTTTTCTCTAAGAAGCAAGGTCCTGGCCTGGTTGTGCGGGGGGAGGATCGAGGACCTGGTCCAAGTCCCAGCCCAGTTCCATGCCATGCAAACTTAAATGAACAAGATTTAATATATGAAGGGAAAGAAGCTTGGTGCCAGCAAGAGGACAGAGAGAGGACATTGGGTGGAGGGGTCATTATGACCTCCCAGTTCATGTACTTGGATGTCAGGGCTCCATTAATGCCAAAGAGAACAACAATGCCGGTTTTCCTTTGCTCTCGAATAGTCTTTTTCACCTTCGCAAAATACTCCGATCCAGCATCAGAAAAAGTTGAGGAAAGCTCTGTCCCAACTCCATGCCAACCCCAGCGCCATCAAACACGATGCAAAGGCCAAAAAGCTACAAAAGCTAAGTACACTACATTTTGAGAAAGCTTCTTTTCATTAATACTTGAATGCATTGCAGAAAGACCGACTCCAGCATCGGCACCTAAGCACGAGGCTAGCTTAGCAACAAAAACTGACTCCAGCGTCGGCAACAAAGATCGCTGGCATAAAGAAAAAGGCACCTGAGCCTAGTCCATGCACCCTCAGATCACCCTTCGGGGTTAAAAGGCATCTGAGCCTGGGTTAAAAGGCACTACAACAAAAATTCATTTTTGCAACCTTTTTTTCCCGACGCTAGGGTGGAGCGTTGGGAAATAGCGCAGACCGACGATGCTTTAGTACGACGCTTATTAGCATCGTCTAATTAAATTTTGCCGACGCTTTAAAAAGCGTCGGCACACGACGACGCTTAAAAGCGTCGTCATATATCGATATATATGCTTGCAACCGAGCCTCCTTCCTCCCCCCGTGCCTTCTGTGAAGCCCTAGCCGCAGCTCCCCGCCGCGCGCGTGCCTTCTATGAAACCCTAGCCGCAGCTCCCCGCCGTGCGCGATCTTTGTCTTGCCAACGTGTTCTGGATGCCCTAGCTGCCCCCTCACAGCCTCCTCCGATCCTCTCCTTCTCTAGTTATGTTTCATTCTGTTTGGATTAAATTAATCATGAGATTTGGGGATTCATTGCTCAACGGAACACGTTTGTGAGATTTGGGGATTCAGTGATGCCCTAGCTATTTGTACGTACACATATAAACTCTTCTACTATATGTAATTTACTGTGCTTTGTTTTGGATTGGCAATGTAAGCTAAGGGGCTCTTTGTATGCTCTAGAGAGTGAGTTTGATATTTTCTGTATACAGACCTTATGCCTTTCAACGTCTTCTCATTTTTTTTTGCCAAGTGGAAATGCTGTGCAAGTTGATTTAAGCCAATTCACAGCTTGCTGGTTTGAAGGATGTATTATTGTGGCCTTGTTTGATGCCACTCTAATGCTGTAGTTTTTATTTGCAGCATACTGTTATACCTCTCCAGCACCTTGTCAGCTTCGGTCTTAATCTTGTTAGCAGGGCTTTTGAATTTCAGGTAACATTTTTTTGGGTGTAACTTTCTTATGCATCATTTCTCAAATCAATGAAGCTGCTTGTTTAGTTCTCTGTCTGCCTTTTAGTCCAAGTAACTTGTTCGTTTGGTTAGCATATTTATACCAAGTCATGTAACTAACATGTTTTCCAGGCTGATGCTTTTGCAAAGAAACTGGGTTATACTTCAGCAAAGAAACTGTGTATTGGTCACTTTAGTTAAAAGTTAGTTACTTCTGAATGATCTAGCACCTCTCCTTCTTGTATACCTTAAGTTAGTAGAATTGCTATCTTTCATTCACTTCCTACTTATCCCAGCTACACAACTTTTCTTGTTGAACAAGGACTATGTTTTTGTTTATAACTGTCTTTCGGTGGTCCTTCAAGGGACTTCAAATCCAGTCCTGATATGATAGTCATGCTCATGTCATGGCTTCACTGAATGCTCTGATTTTGCAAGGTGGACCTTAGTTCATTGTTCTTCATTGTAGGTACTTGTGTTACATGGGGCAAGACAAACCTTTTATGGTTTAAGATTTTTTATAATTTTTCACATGCTCTGTCCATTTGAAATCATTCTCTTTTATTAGTAGTTAGGACCGTTGCTATGGGGCTGTGTTTCAATAGACTTCAGGTTTGCAACTTGTCACTCAAAGATGAACAGAAATCTTACACCAGGCCTTGCAATTTTACCTTTTAATTTAGGCCCTGTTTGGGACAGCTGTTGGGAGACAGCTGCTGTTGGCCCCTCCAACAGCTGTCATAAACGGGGCCTTAGTCTTCAACCATGGCCATGGAGGTTGCCTAGGCAACTGGTGACCTTGAATGCCTCTATTTACATAAATGAATATGCATACATACATACCCACATACATACACATGTCAAGGGGTTGTCTTCCAGTAGAAGAGTAAGTGACATTTTGCCTAATGCTTCAAAGGAGCCTTCTCCATTTAGAGCTATGCTCCATGTAGCCATCTTAATTTTAGGAGTTGTGCACAGTAAATTACTCTGATGTTCCCATTTCTGATCCGATTCCAATAGAGCTCTCGCTCAACCACATTATCAGACTACTTTTTCATGTGCTTTACTTTTTTTCAAAAGTTTTACTTCTTTCACCATGAATGTGCATTTTTGGGGCTATATCAGACTTATGTTGGTAAAATACGTGCAGGATATTGGATAAAAGTTGATTGTTTATCGATCATTTATCCTACAATGGATAAAAGTTGGATAACTAAACCGAGAAATACAACAGAATATTTAGATGGAGTTCGTGAGTTCATTAAATTTGGTATGGATAAAGGTAGTTTGAATGGAAAGATTTCATGTCCGTGTCGGCGATGTGTTAACAATTCTTACTTAGATCCACAAACCGTTGAAGAACATTTGATATGGAATGGTTTTTCAAGAGGTTATACTGTATGGGTTTTCCATGGAGAATGTACGTTGCCATTATCAAGTAATCAACCCTCCTCAAGTAATCAACCCTTCTCGTATGATCTTGGATCTGGTAATATGCAAGATAACCTTGTAGGAGATGATATGACAGGTTTAATCGGAGATGCTTTTCGACATGGTGTTCAAAACTTTGTGGGATCAACTAATATACATGAAACGGATGGAATATGTGATGGTTCTACATCTATGGAACAAACATTCGTTGATGAACAATTATATCCGGGTTGTTTGAAATTTTCTAAGATCTCTTTTCTTATACATTTATTCCATATAAAATATATGAATGGATGGTCAGGAAAGAGTTTTACCATGCTTCTTAAATTACTAAAGGATGCATTTCCAGAAGGCATTGATTTACCATCCTCTTATTATGAAGCAAAGAAAGTTGTCAACAAATTAGATCTTGGATATCAAAAGATCCATAGTTGTCCAAAAGACTGTATGTTATATCATGGTGAAAATGCTGATCGAGAGTCATGCAATGTATGTGGATCTTCACGATGGAGATGTGGAGAGGATGAGGATGATGTAACGAACAAAACAAAAAAACCAGCGAAGGTACTGCGTTACTTTCCTCTTATTCCTCGATTGAAAAGGCTATATTCATCATCGAAAACAGTTTCATTAATGAGATGGCATGATGAAGGGCGTACAAAGGATGGAATGTTGAGACATCCAGCAGATAGTTTAGCATGGAAAGCTTTTGATGTTAGGCATTCTGATTTTGCCTCTGATATTCGTAATGTTCGTTTGGGTTTAGCTTCAGATGGCTTCAATCCTTTTCGCACTCTAAATTCTACATATAGCACTTGGCCAGTTGTTCTAATACCATACAATTTACCACCATGGTTGTGCATGAAGCAATCATCACTTATCTTGTCAATGGTTATTCCAGGTGATAAGGGTCCAGGAAATGATATAGATATTTTTCTACAGCCTTTAATAGAGGAATTGAAACAGTTATGGGAAGGTGTCGATGCAATTGATGCTTCAAATGGTGAAACATTTAAACTACGGGCAGCTCTGTTGTGGACTATTAATGATTTTCCAGCATATGCCAATTTATCTGGCTGGAGTACAAAAGGAAGGGTTGCATGTCCTTGTTGTGCAGATTCGACACATTCAAATTGGTTAAAACATGGAGGAAAATTTTGTTATATGGGACATCGCCGATGGTTAGAATCAAATCATCCGTTTCGTTTTCAGAAAGATTTATTTGATGGTACCATAGAATTGAGATGTGCACCAATTCCACCTTCTGGAACTAATGTTCGTATGCAAATTGATTCAATCAGTTACAAATATGGTAAATTCTCAAAGTCTTCTCAAAAAAGAGGAAGGAATGATCAAGAAGAAGTGACAATTGGTAGTATGGATGCACAGATATTTGAAGATCCAGATAATTTTTTGGAAAAAGAAAATGAGGAAGATGTACAGATACCATCCACAAAGCAGTCTATCAAACATATATGGAAGAAAAGAAGTATCTTTTTTGACTTACCTTATTGGGAACATAATCTGATTCGACATAATCTTGATGTCATGCACATAGAGAAGAATGTTTGTGATAATCTGCTTGGAACATTGTTGAATCTTGATGGAAAGACCAAAGATAACATGAAGGCACGATTGGATTTAAAGGAATTGGGTATCCGACCGGAGCTTCATCCTATAATGCTTGCTAATGATAGAATTTATTTGCCTCCTGCATCTTATACAATGTCTCCTCAAGAAAAAAACAATTTTCTTACAGTATTGAAAAATATTAAAGTACCTGATGGATATGCATCAAACATTTCAAGGTGTGTGCATCTTAAAGATATGAAAATTTCTAATCTCAAAAGTCATGATGGTCACATATTGATGCAAGATATCTTACCAATAGCGGCAAGATCATCAGTGCCTAAACAAGTTCTTGCAGTTATAATTCGGCTATCATCATTCTTTAAGGCATTATGTTCAAAAGTTATTGATCCTGAAGAGATTGATCAGTTGGAGTCTGATGTGACCATTACACTTTGTCTTATGGAAAAGATTTTTCCTCCTGGATTTTTTACTATTATGGTACATCTTCTCATTCACTTGGCTTCGGAAGTCAAGCTTGGCGGACCGGTACATTATAGATGGATGTATCCTATTGAGAGGTATGCTATAGTCTGATTTATCCTAATGACCGGTATACCATAATTTCTACCATAAGTAGCATCATCATTATGCTATGTTTAGAAATTTATTTATCTTGTAGGTACCTTATGCGATTGAAAGATTATGTACGAAACAAAGCCTATCCAGAGGGTTCGATTGCGGAAGGATATATTGCTGAAGAGTGTTTGACATTTTGTTCAAGATATCTTCAAGGTGTAGAGACAGTGTTTAATAGACCTCAACGGTATGGTGATTTCGTTGATAATGCAGAATTGTATAAGTTCTCAACTGCAGGTAGAGTAATGGGAAAAACTGAAACTATTGTATTGGATCATAAATCAATGGCACAAGCACATCGTTATGTATTACTCCATAGCGAAATGATATCTGAGTATCGTAGGTTAGTATGATTTATTGCATTTCAAGAGTAAGATATCATTTTTTTTTTTGTTTTTTTGCTCTAAATGAACAAAATACGTTTTATGCAGCGAATTTTTATTGTCTCAACGGCAAGCTAACCATAGCACTCGACCTAATCCAAGGATTGAGCAGCGATGGTTAGTCGAGTTATTTCCTACATGGCTTTCAAAACAGGTTTGACATATACTTCAAGAATATATTGGTTGATTTAACATCAAATAACCTATTAACATTCCTTATTATTTTTTAGGTATCAACGATGATGGAGAAAAATTTGTCAGCTGAATTAATAGCCTTGGCTCGAGGACCTAACAAAGTTGTCAATAGATATAGTGGTTTCATAATCAACGGTTTTAAATTCCATACTAAAGATCGTGAGAAATTTAGGAAAACACAAAATAGCGGTGTTATGGTGGAAGCAGATGGAAAAACTTATTATGGTGCACTAAATGATATCTATGAGTTAGATTACTATGGAGTCTTTAAAGTTATATTATTTAGATGTGATTGGGTAGATATAAACTCATCAAGGGGTTTGAAAAAAGATACAAATGGATTTACACTTGTAAATTTTACAAGGTTGATACATACTGGTGTCTTATTGAAGGATGATCCATTCATTTTTTCTTCTCAAGCTCGTCAAGTATTTTTTATACAAGATGCAAAAGATAAAGATTGGGCTATTGTTATTAAAACAAAACCTAGGGACTTATATGATATGGGAAAGCAGCTAGAAGATGATGAAGACGATGACACTTATACGCATTCCATGCCATTCAATTTTGTGCCGGTTGATGATGTACATGCTACGGTATCCTTGGTTAGGACAGATTTTGCAACAAATGATAATGCTTGATTCTGATTGGTACTAAATTTTGCAATGTATTGAATTTTGTAATAATTAAGTCTTTAAAGTTATATTTATTTTTTACTAACTTTAACTCTGATGTAAATGATAGGTGACATTATGCATAGCTCACGGACAGAGGCCGACCCCTCTACTTCAGCACAGCAGGATCACGCTGGTCCTTCGTCATTACCAGATGCTGCATCTATTCCAGAGGCATGTCAGTCTACTGCAGGTCCGTCATCCTCGGGGCATCATGATCCTGTTGTCGGCGATGAGCTTCATATTCAAGGTAATTTTTTTTTATTTGATTCTATAAAATTTCTTTACGCTTCTTACTATAATTTACCTATATCTATTTTTATGCAGACGGATCTGGTAGGATTACATGCAGGCGCGGGGCCATGGGAGTACGAGATGTATGGCAGATGCGTGATGGTGATAAGATCGTAATTGAGTGCAATCGGCTGGGGCAGCCAATTAAAAAAGCCTCTAGCTTATTGAGTTCCTTTTTAGGGAGTGTTGCACGGAGGCATCAGCTTTGTCCATTAAGTTATGCAAAATGGAATGATATGCTTCCGTCATATAAAGTCGAGATTCTACGAGTTGTGCAGGTAAACAAAAGAATCTAAACATCAAACATTATGTATATTATGACATGTTTTATAGTTGAACAGTTGAAATATTTTATCTTTTGCAGGGCAAGTTTGCACTTCCTCCATCCGCTAATGAGTTTGTACTGAAGTCTCTCAACCGGAAATGGAAAGAATATAAGTCATATTTGAAGACGAAGTACAAGCTGCCGGGTATGACCGAGGAGCAGGTAGTTGGTACTTGTCCTCCTGAGGTACCCCCTCATCAGTGGATGGAGTTGGTTCATTATTGGTTCTCCGAGAAGGGACAGGTATCTTGTTACTTAATATTCTTGTTATTTAATCTTTTAAGACACTATTAAAATATTTATTTAATTTTGCAGACATATTCTAATATTGGTAAAGCTGCACGAGCATCTCTGTCTGTTCCCCATACATCGGGATCCAAGAGTTATGCGAGAATTAGGCAACAATTCGTATGTTTCTTAAACTATAAATTCTTAAACTAATTATGTTCATTTATATGTCATAAATACTTCTGTTTCATGAATGTTCTGGCACGCAGATGCAAATAAAATATTTAATTTTGATTTTTCCATTGAATGATTTCTTAAACTATATATATATAGTTTTGAGCTGTAGGTGGTGATGGCATGCTTTAGAATATATTCTGCTGATCCAAATCCCAATTTGTTAAATTTATTTTGCAAGGAGATGACGCACCAAATTTATCATGTCATCCCAAGCCCATGGTATGATATGTGAAACACAGACCTGAGGATAGCCTGAGCAATGAAACACAAATTGTTCAACCCCTTGTCAGCCCATTCATGTTCATGCATTCTAATTACAATCCATTTATATATAGAACAATAAATTTCAAGCAAATGGGTATATTGGTATCAAATTCTGGAAATACTAATTATGAATTTACAAAATTAATGTGCCTTGCTTTATATTGGTATCCAATCTGGAAATACTGATTTAGATTAGTGAGGAAAGGAGAGAAAGTTAGCTACTGCTAGAGAGTGAAATGGCAGAGAAAAATCTGAATTCTGATGGGGATTTGGTGATCAAAACTTCAGATCTGCCGATAAGATTGTACTAATCCAACTAGTTAAGAGAATGAAACACGCGATTACAAGCTTAATATGGCAATTAAGTCTTCAGAACTCAAAGCAAGACAATTCTAATTGGGAGTATATGTTATGTCTCTGACCTATTGGAACTTGTGGCTTAGAAGACCAAAAAAGCTGCTAACATACCGAAAAATCAGTTGTCAATAGGTAGGTTTATCTTTAATTTTTTTCTATAACATCTGTAAACTTTGAGAGTAGGTATTATCTCACTGCTAACACTGAAATATGAAAATTTTAAAGGTCTTTAGAGGTTTACCTGGTTGGATAACTCTTAGTTGTACCTGCTGTTGCTGTAGCCCTTAACCTTTTACCCCATATTATTGCAGTGACTTGGATGAAGAAATCAGGACCACATGATAAAGTTGGTCTTTGTTTGTTGGCCACCAGAAAAGTTTGGCAGGATCTGCAGTACTTTACAGTGGAAAGGATTTTGGCTTAATCTCTATGACCATTCTTCAATCTAATTGAATTGAATGCAATTTGACTGTATCATTACTGTTTCCACTAAAATGCTTCAAAAGCCCGTGCTTTCACCATTGATTACTCAACATCGTGGAAGTTTGACAAGTAAGATATGCTATTGGTGATCTACATTCTCATGTTAATCTATGATCAAAGCCAGGAAGATACTATTAGGTAAGCCAGAGTGGGAAGCACGGGATGATCATTAAGCCTAAATATAATAGACTAGAACATGTGAAATGAAAGAAATATATAGGGAGTTAGATCTCTTCTGCGCATCTTGAACATCAATACTATAGTAACTACAATGTTTTGGACTAGTAGAAGGACCTTCAATGGTCATTTATATTGGGGTGAGTTGTGTTGTGTTCTTTGTAACTAGACCAAATAGCAAATTGGACCCCCTGACGAAAGATAAACAGGTAAACAGATGAAGCAGGCACCTAGGCCTTAGATGACTTAAATGGATCAGCACATACATTGGTCCTGTATTTCATGAAGTGGTGGGTGATGCCCATGCTTGTGTTGAAATCCAATTATTCCACCATAGATAGATAGGAAGCACATCCATCAAACTCAGGTACTGCATGTTTACTAATAGCAAGATAGGTACTAGATTATTTGATGCTATTATATGCCTAATAAGCTAAAGTCACAACCCTACTCATAGATATAACATATTACCTAACCACTTCGAATTGACAAGCCAAAAAAACTAAGGTAGTATTTGAAATAGAGAATAAGAGGGAATATTTTCTGAATATCGTTGAAACTCTTATTGAAACTATAATTGAAACATAATTGATAATTTAGAATTATGTTGAAACTCTCGTTGAAACAATTGAATAATTACTTATTATGTTGAAACTATCGTTGAAACTCTCATTGAAACTATCATTGAAACATAATTGATAATTTAGAATTATGTTGAAACTCTCGTTGAAACAATTGAATAATTACTTATTATGTTGAAACTATCGTTGAAACTCTCATTGAATAATTTATAGTCCCTCTTTACAAATCAAAATGAATTGTATAATTTATTTATAAATTGATTCAAATATTTATAAATTGTATTTTTTTTTTTGTAGATGGATGAGCATGGGAGGGAACCCGGTGTGGTGGAGTTTTACCGGATGACTCATACTCATCATGATGGCACTTTTGTCCGGGATGAGTCGAGAGATTTATATGTAATTATTTATTACAAATTATTTCGTACAATAATTTTAATTTGATTATTTTATTTAGTAAGATCTTATAAATTTTTCTAAATTAATACAGGAAAGAGCTGCATCTCTTGTTGCTGAGCGTGTCGATGACTCTACAGCATCTACGCAGAGTAGTCGCATCGAGGCCGAGGTGTTTACAGAGTTGATGGGGCCAGAGCGCTATGGTCGAGTGAGGGGTTATGGAGTTGGAGTTACCCCCACTCATTTATCTGAGGTGAGTAGACTTACGCGTGATGCTGCAGATGCTGTTCATGATACACGTGTTCGCAGACTTGAGCATGCGGTTGAGGAGATGCAGCGGTCGAGTGCTGCAGCGTTAGAGGAGATGCAGCGGTCGAGTGCTGCAGCGATGGAGGAGATGCAACGGTCGAGTGCCGTTGCGATGGAGGAGATGCATCGGAGGAGTGCAGCCGATAGAGCATTGATTGATTCCATGAGAGATCACATTGAGCGGCTTACATCTCTCATTCATACGGTTGTTCCTCATCAGGTAAATACATATATTATTCAATATATATTTATATTAAATTAACTATTTATTTAATATTCATAGATAGTCTTGTAAATTAAATATTTTTAATTTTTCTTATAGGCTTCTGGAGCATCAGATCCTCGCGGACAGGGTGACGACCTTCCTCCTGCAGATCATTGACCTCGGCTATTTTTATTTTATATCTTTCATCTAATGTATTTTTAAATTTTGTGAAACTTTAAATTGTAATGAAATTTATATTTGAACTTGATGTAATGAAATTTATATTTGAACTTTTATTTTGAATGTGAAGAATGTGTGTAATGTGATTTGTGATTTTGTTTGTTATGATTGCATTGCCCGGTTTAATTTAGAATTTGATCTTAATTAATTGCACAGTTTAATAAATTTTTTTTAATTTTTTTATTTAAAAAAATGTTACATTTTGCCGACGCTTTAAAGCGTCAGAAGACGTAGTTCTCCCGACGCTTTTAAAAGACAAGAAAAAAATAACCCGACGCTTTAAAGCGTTAGTAAAACTCCAACGCTTTAAAGCGTCGGGACAATTATTAATTTCCGACGCTTTAAAGCGTCGTTAATAGAAAATCTTGCCGACGCTTTAAAGCGTTGGCATGGAACAACGCTGTCCCGACGCTTTTAAAAAGCGTCGGAATATTCGTCTCCACCCCAAGCTACACGACGCGTGTAAAAGCATCGTCAATTTATTTGCCGACGCTATAAAGCATCGGTAAATGATATATTTAGCGTCGGTGCATAGTATTTTTGTTGTAGTGACGTGTTTCAAAATATCATTCATCGTATGAATGATTTTAATTTATTCATATCTTTTGTAAAAATAATTAAAAAATACCGTGACAACTGAAAAAAAATAAAGACTGCCACTAGTGCGAACTAGAATTAATCTGAATCCTACCAATCTTGAGCTTAAGATGCCATTAATGGATCAGCTGAGCTTTTAAATTGACGCAAACCAATCTTAACTCATTACTCATTTTATTGTTTGTATACCTTTCAATTTTCAAAATTATTGGCATATAATATTTTTGTTTTATATTTTAATGAGGTAGGAATATATATATAGATATAGCAGGTTAAATATATATATGGTTGACTTTCAAGACTTTATTACTTATGATTTAATTTTTTGAGTATTTAATTGGATGTTTCATTGATAAATTTTTTAAATTTGGATAGTTTTAATATGTTAATTATTCAAATTATATATTCTTGGCACCTAATAGGAATCTAGACCCAACAAGCACTTATTCATATTTGGTAGATATATACGAGTCTTAACACAAATCAAGACCCACCTTAATTAATCCTCTAATAGTCCGGGCAGGGAACAAAGTTAATACCTAACAGTATTAAAACAAAGAATATACTATGTTAATATAAGAAATTATTAGGAGGTCATTGGATATGGTGTGTGTTTGTAGGTGACATAAATCTAAACTATATATACCACCTTTCACCTAGGCATATAAATAATTGTGACATATGAAAAAGAGGTATACCTGTTCATTTCTTATGAACTTTTGAGGTGAAATAATTAGTTAATTAGTAGTTAATGAAGGCATAGGCAATTGCATAATTAAATATTTCACTATCATGGCAATAGCACACTTGTCACCAGCTAGTTAACTCATCCCAATCTAATCTCAAGAACTATTAAGCTAACTAGTTAGCATACTTTCGGCATAAAAAAATGAAAAATAATAGAAAAAGGCCAGTTGGCACACCATTTCTAGTTAGGAAATTCTATCCTTAATGGTATCAAATTTAACCCTCACATTCACCACTCAAAAATAAAAATGAGTTACACCAATCTTGATGGGTCTAATAAGCCCCATGGGCAACGATAATCTCACCAGGGTCGGACCAGTCATTTTTGGAGTCGGCCTCGGGAAGACACCCCTTCGGCCTCAGCCAGATAGTGCTCAGCCTCGGCATGAACAGTGCTTGGCCTCTTCCCCTCGGCCTCGGCATGAACAGTGCTTGGCCTCTTTCCCTCAACCTCGGCATGAACAGTGCTCGGCCATGAACAGTACTCAACCTCAGCATGAACAGTGCTCGGCCATGAACAGTACTCGGCCTCGGCATGAACAGTGCTCAGCCTCTTCCCCTCGGCCTCGGCATGAACAGTGCTCGGCCATGAACAGTGCTTGGCCTCAGCCACTTGCCCCCCTCGGCCTCGGCATGAAAGTGCTCGGCCATGAATAGTACTTGGCCTCGGCATGAACAGTGCTCGACCATGAACAGTGCCATGCAAGTGTTCACCCACGGCCTTCTCTGAAGCTCATCCAAGGGCATGAACAGTACAATGCACGTACTCTATAATCATTGCTCTACGAGGGACAGAGCCGACTTCAACTCCAAACTTTATCTTCTACCTCAGCGGCTATACTTTGGAGCCCACGTGCCTGACTTTATTGCCCATCACTCGGAAGGGTGGCATGGGGGACACATTTGGAAAACGCAGTAATGGTCGGTCATGCCCTGCAGTAGCGTGCAACAGCTGTCCAAACCAAGCAGTACCTGCTAACTATGCAGCCACCCACATTTGATGGGACATGGCCTGCACTTCTGACATATCACTAAGAAGCAAGCCCTTCTATTGCTGCCACCATCATAAATGCTCTGACAAGTGATCATGCCCCAAGTCTCACATACTCCAAGCATCAATAAAATGGGTAAGAGGGACCCCCAACGAGGTAACTGATAACTCACTACACTCCTAAATGCTCATTCTTGCTCACAGAGAGCACGGCTCTAAACCTCTCTTCTTCTTTTGAGCTTTCTTAAGCTCGCGGCTGTTGCCCAAAGCACTGACTTAAGCATCGAAGGATTTTTCGTCGGAACCTTTGGTCCCCGGGACTTATTTGCAGGCTCCCAGGCGCAAAAGCTCGTTGGAGGATCCCGAGCTCACTGGAGGAGGCGATCGGACGCTCGCGGATGTTCGAAGATGGTGATTTGGCATCAACAGATTGGCGCGCTAGGAAGGGAAAAGAAAGTGGAGTTCTGCGACACCAAGCTACAAGCCCTCACTCCTTCTACGACAACAATGGTGGATAAAAAAAGATGGTGATGACAAAGACCCAAGAGGCTTTCACCAGTAACGCTAGGGGGCACCCTCAATGAGCTAAGCAACATAAGGCCGACTCTCTGTTCCATCATCGCCACTACCTCAGGCCACTCAGGCAAAACAACATGCCACCCTCATCCTGCAAATTCATACATTGATGACAGCTATCCAAAGCTCTAGAAGCAATATCTCGCGGCCACACAACAGCCAGCAAGAGCTTCCGCTTCCTCTTTAGTTGCTGCTCAGGCCAGCCATCATCCATCCCGTAGGAGATCTCCCCAGCAAGAGGCTCATCGCCATCAAGCTCATCAGCATGAGCATCTTCAAGCTCAAAAGCAAGAGCTCACTAGCAAGAGAACCACTGCTCGCCATCCATCCAAACGGCCTCCTCTCCTACGGACGACGATGCGAGGGGAAGCCCGAGCAAGGGCAGCGACACCCCCACTCCAATCAACTTGGTTCCCTGGGAGGCAGACCACCAGCAGGCTGATGTATCCAAATCAACAGAAAGAGACAAAATTCCTCAAAGATACTTCACAATGACAACCTCTTCTACTCGGACAGTCGTAGTCCACAAGAGGCGAGTAGTCCTGGGGCTATCTTCGGCCAACAGGGAGCTGATCGGCGCGCCTCCTCGACCGCTTTTTTCTTCCTCCAAACCATCCGCATCAAGTGCCACATCATCATCTGGCACATCTTCCGATCGGGTTTTCTCTAAGAAGCAAGGTCCTGGCCTGGTTGTGCGGGGGGAGGATCGAGGACCTGGTCCAAGTCCCAGCCCAGTTCCATGCCATGCAAACTTAAATGAACAAGATTTAATATATGAAGGGAAAGAAGCTTGGTGCCAGCAAGAGGACAGAGAGAGGACATTGGGTGGAGGGGTCATTATGACCTCCCAGTTCATGTACTTGGATGTCAGGGCTCCATTAATGCCAAAAGAGAACAACAATGCTGGTTTTCCTTTGCTCTCGAATAGTCTTTTTCACCTTCGCAAAATACTCCGATCCAGCATCAGAAAAAGTTGAGGAAAGCTCTGTCCCAACTCCATGCCAACCCCAGCGCCATCAAACACGATGCAAAGGCCAAAAAGCTACAAAAGCTAAGTACACTACATTTTGAGAAAAGCTTCTTTTCATTAATACTTAATGCATTGCAGAAAGACCGACTCCAGCATCGGCACCTAAGCACGAGGCCATCTTAGCAACAAAAACTGACTCCAGCGTCGGCAACAAAGATCGCTGGCATAAAGAAAAAGGCACCTGAGCCTAGTCCATGCACCCTCAGATCACCCTTCGGGGTCAAAAGGCATCTGAGCCTGGTCCACGCACCCTCAGATCACCCTCTGGGGTTAAAGGCTCCCGAGCACGGTCCCATCACAGCAACACTCGGTTACCCTTGGGGTTAAAAGGCACCTGAGCCTGGTCCAAGCACCCTCAGGTCACCTTTCGGTGTTAAAGGCTCCCGAGCATGGTTCCATCACACGACTCTCAGGTTACCCTTCGGGGTTCAAAAGGCACATGAGTCTGGTCCACGCACCTTCAGGTCATCCTTCAGGGTTAAAAGACACCTGAGCCTGGTCCATGCACCCTCAGGTCATCCTTCAGGTTAAAAGGGACCCGATAACTTCAGCAACTCTCGGGTCACCACTCAGGCCGATCGCGAAACCCTCAAGGAGGTTTTATTGTAGCCTCAGCAGCTCTATTCCTCTGTCTTCATGGCCTCATTACAACATCAACGGTGTCATCGCAGCCCTAGCGGCCTCATATCTGTCCCAGTAGCATTACTACGCCTCAGCGGCTCTATCAGCCTCAGCAGCTCCATTCCTTTGCCTCCGTGGCCTCATTATAACTTCAATAGTTTTATTACAGCCTCAACGGCTTCACTTTAGCCTCAGTGGCTCTAAATCTACCTCAACGATCAATGGCTAATCGGGTAAAACCTTTATCTAAATTATATACTTGCAACATATTGCTGGGCACTTTCAGCATCCAAAAGTAGAAGACCCAAAAACAACTCATAGTTGAAGAGGCCAACTTTCAGCTCATAATCCAAAAGTAGAAGACCAAAGTCAACTCATAAATCACAATCAGGAGAAACCGACTCCCCAACTCACAGTTGACGAGCATCCGCTTTCAGACCCTGCGTCATGAGAGGATTACTGGCTGCTCCCAGCTAGTCTAAGATAATCAATTTACCTTCAACATTACTTAAAGTCTTTGAGCAGACAAAGGCACAAGAGAGCATGCAGACGTGTCACAAGTCCACACAAGACAGACGAAAACTATCCAACGCTGGCATGCAAAGATAAGTGCAAAAGAAAGATATTAGAATTCCTACACTCCTTTTGCTTGATGGATGCAAGGCATGCGGTCGTACAAACTCAGAAGTGTAGGGGGAATCTGATGGGTCCAATAAGCCCCATGGGCAATGGTAATCTCACTGGGGTCGGACCAGTCATTTTGGAGTCGGCCTCGGGAAGACATCCCCTCGGCCTCAGCCAGACAGTGCTCGGCCTCGGCATGAACAGTGCTCGGCCTCTTCCCCTCGACCTCGGCATGAACAGTGCTCGGCCTCGGCATGAATAGTGCTTGGCCTCTTTCCTTCGGCCTCGATATGAACAGTGCTCGATCATGAACAGTACTCGGCCTCAGCATGAACAGTGCTCAGCCTTGGCATGAATAGTGCTTGGCCATGAATAGTACTCGGCCTCGACATGAACAGTGCTCGGCCTCTTCCCTCAGCCTCGGCATGAACAGTGCTCGGCCATGAACAGTACTCGGCCTCGGCATGAACAGTGCTCGATCATGAACAGTACTCGGCCTCAGCATGAACAGTGCTCAACCTCGGCATGAATAGTGCTCGGCCTCTTTCCCTCGGCCTCGGCATGAACAGTGCTCGGCCATGAATAGTGCTCAACCTCGGCATGAACAGTGCTCGGCCTCAGCCACTCAGCCCCTTGGCCTCGGCATGAATAGTGCTCGGCCATGAACAGTGTTCGGCCTCGGCATGAACAGTGCTCGGCTATAAATAGTGCCATGCAAGTGTTCATCCATGGCCTTCTCTGAAGCTCATCCAAGGGCATGAACAGTACCATGCACGTACTCTATAATCAATGCTCTACGAGGGACAGAGCCGGCTTCAACTCCAAACTTCATCTTTTGCCTCAGCGGCTACACTTTGAGGCCCACATGCCTGACTTTATTGCCCATCACTGTCCACACAGGACAGCGGAAGGGTAGCATGGGGGACATGTCTGGCAAACACTGTAACGTCGGCCATGCCCTGCAGAAGACTACAACAGTTATCCAAACCAAGCAGTACCTGCCAACTATGCAGCCACCCATATTTGATGGGACATGACCTGCACTTCTGACATGCCACTAAGAAGCAAGCCCTACCATTGCTGTCACTATCATAAATGCTCTGATAAGTGACTATGCCCCCGACGAGGTAACTGATAACTCACTACACTCCTAAATGCTCATTCTTGCTTACAGAGAGCACGGTTCTAAGCCTCTCTCTTTTCTTTCTTTCGAGCTTTTTTAAGCTCGCAGTTGTTGCTCAGAGCACTGACTTGAGCGTCAGAGGATCTCCGCCGGAATCTTCAGTCCCCGGGACTTGTTTGCAGGCTCCCAAGTGTAAGAAGTTTACCGAAGGATCCTGGGCTCGCTAAAGGAGGCGACCAGGCGCTTGCGGATGTTCGAGGATGGTGATTTGGCATCAACAAATTTGATGGAGGTAATGGAAGCAGTTGACATCAGTAATATAATTTAAGGATATATATGAAGGCTGAGAAACAGGGACTTACCTCATTTCAGCGGTAGCAGAAGCAATGGATCATCGATCATCGGGAGCTACCAGAGTTTTTTGTGCGTTCACACTCCTAAGCTGTCGTACCGGAGAGGGAGAGGAGGCTTATCTCGGAAGTGGAAGAAAGGTTAGGGAGGCTTATCTATTATCTATCTCGTAGCTACTCCCTTAGAAAATCCTCGAGTCTTCTCTTATAGAACGGGATAAGGCTGAGAGCAGGATACGAGAAGTCCTGCTCTCAGTATCTGGATAGAGTCCCATCGCTTAGGACTCTGTGTGGGCATTAGACATGGCACCAAAGCCACACACACCATTTGTACATTAATACAATTGTCAACATTAATTCACTCTCAAATGATTAAGCAAGAGAAAGAAGTAAATAAATATAAACAGAAATCCATACATTAACTGCTCTCTTTTCTTAAATAAACCGTGTGCAAAGCACATATATACCAAGCATTAGTACATGAAAGCTAAAAAGGAATTATTAAGAACCAAGGATTCTTTATGAAATATCTTGCATGCCTTTGCTTGCCTTAGGCCATTTAAGAATTCAAGTTTTTTAGAGTCTTTCTCTTCAATTATTTTCAAAGTCTTTCCAAAGAAATGATGTTTCTTGAACTTACTTTTGCAATTCATGCTCATAATGCGAGATCAGTCTCATCTCGTCCTAATTATGGGGACCATCTTTTGGCAGGTATCTAACATCTTGTTTTTGTTAATTGTTACACAATATACATCTGATGGATTTCATCCAATTAGCACCAGTTAAAGAATATTGGTAATTGTCTGCTGCTGTTCCTATAAAATTAATGTTCGGCTTATATATCTTGTCGTGGGCCATCCATGTTTGAGACTGGGACTTATCAAACTTTCAACATCTAGATGACAGCATTGCCCCTTCATCAAGCTGTACGTGTTTCACAATTCAGTTTGGACATCTAAAATTTGTTTTCTAAAGGAACTGAGCCCCAATCAGAAGTAATGATCGATGAAAATACGACCAACTTACAGGGACAGATAATGAGATTCCACGTTAATTTATACGACGTCAATACTTTCCCGTGTTACTTGCCAGCACGTGTGCAAGAATTAAAGCCAATAATGTTGCCATCAATCAGGCATGTTGGCTTGTTTTTTTTGCCTTGGGTCTTAAAAAAACTTTTGGACCATGTTCTCAGGATGAATATATTTTCGAAGTCGATCAACTATGGTAGTCGTTATTTTGTGACCAACTTAAAATTATACTACGCAGTTGCGGTATTCATCAACTGGTAGTATCGACGTACGTTAAATTAGCACAGTGCGTCCAGCCCATAGTTGGGGCACAGGGGTCAATGCATGGAGGCCACCAGTGCAACTTTCACAAGGGGCCAACGTACTGTATAGGATGCCATCACGTGCTGCAAACTCTTTTTCGCCACCTTTTCTCTTTGTTCTTTCTCCCCAATTTTTGTTGCCATGAAGTTTATACGTCGGCCTCCTTCCTTAATTGATCTGGGGGGTGAATCTTAGTAGCAGGAGTCTTTGACTCAATATTCAGGGCAATATTTGTGGTTTGGGAACTCCTCGGAAACTAGATTTTGCGCTACCCGTTTTCTAAGTTCTTAAGTGCTTTAAAAAGGTGGGAAGAGCAGCGCTCCACACATTTTATTAGAAATGAAATGACAGCTAGTTTCCCTTTGATTTTGGAAACTCATCCTCAATATATAGCTTGAAACTTGAAAATGGAGAGTTAACGATTCCCTTTGTATGTGATCACTCTGCTCCTGTGACATTTTATAGGCGCCTTAATTAAATTCACTTGTCTATTCCCGATCAATTACACCGTGCTTGCATGGTTCCTAGCTTACGTTGCCCCACACATACTAATACAGGCCATAATGGGATCTGATTTTCGCTTTTCTTTTAGCCATTTGGCCTTTCTTTTATCCATAAGATTAATTTCTCGTCGTCCAGAACGTACTCCTCTAACGCTAGCTAGCAACATCCTGCACAACTCAAGCTATATATTTTCGCGGGAAGTTGGCATTGGAAGGTTGGTCAGGCAATATTTAGGTGCGGTTCATACACGGTTTCGTTGCCAGGTTGGTAAAACCTTGTTCTCTTATTTCAATATACTTATATATATATATATATATATATATATATATATATATAAACATACTTTTTCTAATTGAGAATTGTTGTAAAATTGTTATCCTTCATGCCAGGTAACCTGAAACGGTAGGAACACTACAACAAAATACTGTGCGCCGACGCTAATATATCATTTACCGACGCTTTATAGCGTCGGCAAATAAATTCACGACGCTTTTACACGCGTCGTGTAGCTTGGGGTGGAGACGGAATATTCCGACGCTTTTAGAAAGCGTTGGGACAGCGTTGTTCCATGCCGACGCTTTAAAGCGTCGGCAAGATTTTCTATTAACGACGCTTTAAAGCGTCGGCAATTAATAATTTTCCCGACGCTTTAAAGCGTCGGCAATTAATAATTTTCCCGACGCTTTAAAGCGTCGGTACGATTTTCTATTAACGACGCTTTAAAGCGTCGGCAATTAATAATTTACCCGACGCTTAAAGCGTCGGCAAGATTTTCTATTAACTAATAATTTTCCGAAGAACTACGTCGAATGCTTCCGACGCTTTAAAGCGTCGGCAAAATGTAACATTTTTTTTAAATAAAAAAATTGAAAAAATTTTATTAAACCTGTGCAATTAATTAAGATGTAACATTTTTTTTAAATAAAAAAATTGAAAAATTTTTATTAAACCTGTGCAATTAATTAATATCAAATTGTAAATTAAACCGGGCAATGCAATCATAACAAACAAAATCACAAATCACATTACACACATTCTTCACATTCAAAATAAAAGTTCAAATATAAATTTCATTACATCAAGTTCAAATATAAATTTCATTACAATTTAAAGTTTCACAAAATTTAAAAATACATTAGATGAAAGATATAAAATAAAAATAGCCGAGGTCAATGATCTGCAGGAGGAAGGTCGTCACCCTGTCCGCGAGGATCTGATGCTCCAGAAGCCTATAAGAAAAATTAAAAATATTTAATTTACAAGACTATCTATGAATATTAAATAAATAGTTAATTTAATATAAAATATATATTGAATAATATATGTATTTACCTGATGAGGAACAACCGTATGAATGAGAGATGTAAGCCGCTCAATGTGATCTCTCATGGAATCAATCAATGCTCTATCGGCTGCACTCCTCCGATGCATCTCCTCCATCGCAACGGCACTCGACCGTTGCATCTCCTCCATCGCTGCAGCACTCGACCGCTGCATCTCCTCTAACGCTGCAGCACTCGACCGCTGCATCTCCTCAACCGCATGCTCAAGTCTGCGAACACGTGTATCATGAACAGCATCTGCAGCATCACGCGTAAGTCTACTCACCTCAGATAAATGAGTGGGGGTAACTCCAACTCCATAACCCCTCACTCGACCATAGCGCTCTGGCCCCATCAACTCTGTAAACACCTCGGCCTCGATGCGACTACTCTGCGTAGATGCTGTAGAGTCATCGACACGCTCAGCAACAAGAGATGCAGCTCTTTCCTGTATTAATTTAGAAAAATTTATAAGATCTTACTAAATAAAATAATCAAATTAAAATTATTGTACGAAATAATTTGTAATAAATAATTACATATAAATCTCTCGACTCATCCCGGACAAAAGTGCCATCATGATGAGTATGAGTCATCCGGTAAAACTCCACCACACCGGGTTCCCTCCCATGCTCATCCATCTACAAAAAAAAAAAATACAATTTATAAATATTTGAATCAATTTATAAATAAATTATACAATTCATTTTGATTTGTAAAGAGGGACTATAAATTATTCAATGAGAGTTTCAACGATAGTTTCAACATAATAAGTAATTATTCAATTGTTTCAACGAGAGTTTCAACATAATTCTAAATTATCAATTATGTTTCAATGATAGTTTCAATGAGAGTTTCAACGATAGTTTCAACATAATAAGTAATTATTCAATTGTTTCAACGAGAGTTTCAACATAATTCTAAATTATCAATTATGTTTCAATGATAGATACTTTCAATAAGAGTTTCAACGATATTCAGAAAATATTCCCTCTTATTCTCTATTTCAAATACTACCTTAGTTTTTTTGGTTGTCAATTCGAAGTGGTTAGGTAATATGTTATATCTATGAGTAGGGTTGTGACTTTAGCTTATTAGGCATATAATAGCATCAAATAATCTAGTACCTATCTTGCTATTAGTAAACATGCAGTACCTGAGTTTGATGGATGTGCTTCCTATCTATCTATGGTGGAATAATTGGATTTCAACACAAGCATGGGCATCACCCACCACCGTCTCATCTATCTATGACTTTAGCTTATTTATGGAGAGATGACATGTTTGGATGATGCCATGATCCATTTAAGTCAAAGCTCTAAGGCCTAGGTGCCTTCATGCTTCATCTGTTTACCTACAGTTTATCTTTCGTCACGAAAGGGAGAGAAGAAAACGAAAGGACAGCCTTAAGCTAAACTTGGTGTAGAAATATCTGACAAGATTGTTGCACCAACAGTTGGGTAATGGGTAAATAATCACCTAAGTTTACCACCAGTCTATATAATTTTACATGCTATTGATCTTTAGGTCCTTCTACTAAAGTCAAAATTCCTAGATCTGGAAATTTTTCTTCATAAGATGTAGAATTACTATATAAAGCCAATTGGGATTAGTTGATCAGGGAACCAGATCTGGAACATCAGTCCTGATTTATTATTTTAATTGGATTTGGTTCAATGCAGTATTTAATTTATGTCCTGCTTGCATCCATTCATATATTTTCTTGCTATCATGTATCACATTTCCTGCTGTGATTGAAGTTCTCATATAATATACAGAAGCTCTAATGATCTCTAATGGCCATCTTCTTCTTCCCACCACTCTGGCTTTTTGCACTAAAACTATTAGCTAGTATACAACTTCCTTCCACGTCACAAGGAATATTCTAGTTGATTCTCAAGATTTTTGCAATATAAGAGCTTTCACTTTTCATGTACATGAGTCACCACTGCATATTGATATCATATATATAATAAAACAAACTTGGCAGATCATTGTTTGCTAATTGAAATCACTTTCATGCATGTTTGACAAGCACAGCCCTCTTATCCACAAGTAGTCTTCAAACCATTTTATCTCCTTGCTGTCCGAGATATCCTACTACAAACATGTATCACACCATTGTCATGTACCAACCAGTCAGTGGGAATTTAGAAGTTGCATATCATATGGGAGAGTCAATTAGATTGAAGAAGTTAGGTCTGTGAGAGCATTAAGTCCACATCCTTTCCACTGTAAAGTACTGCAGATCCTGCCAAACTTTTCTGGTGGCCAACCAAATGAAAGAGGCTTGAGAAGGAAGGTTTATACTTTATCATGTGGTCCTGATTTCTGAGGGACACACTCATCCAACAGTGGTGCATTGCTGCAATAATAAAATGGGGTGGGAACAAGGTCTTAAGGGCTACAGCAACAGCAGGTACAACTAAGAGTTAAAACATCCTTTGAGGTAAATGAGATGGTCCTCTAAAGACAAAAGTCAAAATTTTCCACCAGGAAAAAGAAGTTAGCAGTGAGATTGGAATACCTACTCTCTGAGTTTATCAGATGTTCAAAAACAGCTAGGAAATTACAACGTGTTAAATGGTCAGTTAAGTCCTACTCTATTGAAACAACAAGAAGAAACTTTTTGTGACACTGTGATAATAATTAATTAATCATGTTCTCAAGTCTAGATACCAGTTAATTGGATCTTCTAAGCCAATATACAGAAAGTTCATAGAAGAAAATACAAATATTACCTAGAAAAAAGACAAGGGGAAAAAAAAAAAGAAAATACAAATATTACCTCCATCTATTAGATTTCTTCCTATTGTCTTGCTTTGGACTTGCCCCAGTTCTCGAAGATGTTAATTGCCATATTAAGCTTGTCTCTCACGTGTTTCATTCTCTTAACTAGTTGGATTAGTACAATCTTATCTATTCTTCCAGGATGAGGCAGTTTGTTCTTCACATCGTTTTGTCTTGCTGAGTTTTATCTGCCCATTAGGCCAGTAGATTGTCCCATCTTGCTTAAAAATGCATTTTCATTACTAAGCCAATATTCACTTCTAGCAGAAATAGAGCATTTCCTCCATTCTACATGCAGTCACTTGTATTCTACATGCAGTCACTTGCACCCATCTTCATCTTGTTATAAATATCAACAGCACTAATCTTAAAAATAATTGCAGTAATCTGATGAAACTTAAAATCTAATTCTAAATGATCTACAAATTGTTACCCTAGACCACTTAAAACATTACTTATATTGGCATGTCTTAATATAAATTGTAGTTCATAATCAGCTCAATTTGAGGCTCAGTCAAGCTCAAATTGAAACAAAATGAGCTGGGTTAATAATGGCTTGTACACTTGAAATTAATTTCAAATACTTATTGATTATTCAATATATATTTGAAATATTGATATGATATATAATGCTTATACTGTGTGTATGCATGAATTTTCTCGTATGTATGTATGTATGATCAACCATTGAATTCAATCCAGTGACTGAAATCAATGAGATGGTTTATGGAACAATTTGATGGCTTCATTACATGGTGTTGAAATTAAATGTTGCTCAGGTTTGATCAGACTCAGACTCATTTAAGCTTTCCTCAGTTTCACCCCTAAGTTTCACCTGCTATACTACCATACCAAATGGGCTTGGGATTGACATGATTGAAATTTGGTGCGTCATCTCCTTGCAAAAATAAATTTAATAACAAATTGGGATTTGGATCAGCAGAATATATTCTAAAGCATGCCATCACCACCTACAGCTCAAAACTATATATATATAGTTTAAGAAATCATTCAATGGAAAAATCAAAATTAAATATTTTATTTGCATCTGCGTGCCAGAACATTCATGAAACAGAAGTATTTATGACATATAAATGAACATAATTAGTTTAAGAATTTATAGTTTAAGAAACATACGAATTGTTGCCTAATTCTCGCATAACTCTTGGATCCCGATGTATGGGGAACAGACAGAGATGCTCGTGCAGCTTTACCAATATTAGAATATGTCTGCAAAATTAAATAAATATTTTAATAGTGTCTTAAAAGATTAAATAACAAGAATATTAAGTAACAAGATACCTGTCCCTTCTCGGAGAACCAATAATGAACCAACTCCATCCACTGATGAGGGGGTACCTCAGGAGGACAAGTACCAACTACCTGCTCCTCGGTCATACCCGGCAGCTTGTACTTCGTCTTCAAATATGACTTATATTCTTTCCATTTCCGGTTGAGAGACTTCAGTACAAACTCATTAGCGGATGGAGGAAGTGCAAACTTGCCCTGCAAAAGATAAAATATTTCAACTGTTCAACTATAAAACATGNAGACACGAGTCGAGGAGCTTCACTCCCAGGCATCGCAGGTCGACTCCACTGATGGGGGGACGCCCGTCGAACTCTCAGCAGAGGAGAGTCGACGTGTTTTTGGAGGCTGTTGGTGCCCAGCCGCGAGACCGCTGGGTCTATGGTCTGGGCACTAGAGCTTCTGCATATTTTTCCATCAGGCCTCCAGCTCGCGATATTCTGACGATATTCCTGCCGAGCGTTTAGAGGACATTCGAAGATCTATCACGGAGGAGGTTCGTTAGGAGGTTCGACAGGAGGTTCGACAGGAGGTTGAGCACGAGTTCGAGCAGCGTACGGGAGGCCTTCAGCAGGAGCTTACAGACGTGCGAGAGCAGATGCGTCAGTTGCAGGATATGGTTAGCCGCATGTCGCAGGGTTTCCAGCCTCCACGTGATCGTGCCGATTCTTGATGTATTTTTTTCTTTACTTTTTATATTTTGTACATAAAAACTTCAAAATTTTAATATATTAATTTTTTTTGGAAATTGAATGATGAATGTTTGGATCAATATGAGTTATGAATGTTTCGATCAATATTTAAATGTAATGAAATTGTATTAACCGTTTTAATTTTTAATATTTTATTTTTTTTAAAAAAATTAATTAGCGACGCATTAGCGATTGAAATTGCATCGCTAATATTTCTAAAATATTATTATGAAATATTGCGATGCAATGACCTGGCATCGCAATATTTTAAAAAAAATTAATTAGCAACATTAGCGACTCAAATTATGTCGCTAATATATCTAAAATATTATTATTAAATATTACGACGCAATGACCTGGCATCGCAATATTTTAAAAAAAATTTAATTAGCGACGCATTAGCGACTCAAATTGCGTTGCTAATATATCCAAAATATTATTATTAAATATTACGATGCAACTAAATACGTCGCAATATTGCGACGCAATTGAATGCATCGTAATATTTAATAATAATATTAAATATTAAAAATTAGTTTTAAAATTAGCGACGCATTTAGGATGCATCGCAATATATTGCGACGCATTTAGTGCGTCGCAGAGAGTCGCTGTTAAGCGATGCAATTGCGACAAATTGATATTGCGACGATCATCGTAGCGACGCCGTCATTGCATCGCTAATGCGTCGCAATAGCATATTTAGCGACGCATTAGCGACGCATTTGGGCGTCGCTATATTTTTGTTCTCTTGTAGTGTCCGTCACAAATTAGTGATGGATTAGTTAAACTCCATCACTAATCCATCACAAATTAGTGACGGATGGGGCAATCCATCACTAAATTAGTGACGGATTAGTGATGATTAGTGATGGATTTTTCTTCCATCACTAATCCATCACAAATTAGTGACGGATGGACAATCCATCACTAAATTAGTGATGAATGGGCAATCCTGTCACTAAATTAGTGACGGATTGCCCCATCCGTCACTAATCCGTTACAAATTAGTGACGAAAGAGTAATCCATCACTAAATTAGTGACGAATTAGTAACAGATTGCCTATCTAAATTTATACTCTAATTTTTTTTTATTAAAAAACTGTGATGAAAATAGTTCCTCTGCTATCAATGAATTTATGCTTAAGTTTAAGGTCACATAATTTTGATTTGCTAGTAAGTTAATTGAATCAACAGAAATACTTGAGTTGTTATAATTAGCCTGGGTAGAACTTATAATGTGTCTTTATTCCAAGCCATCTTTGTTTGTGTAATTCTTTAGTAACTGATGATTTTTATCATTTGTTAATATGATGCTTTTGAAGTGTTGTTTTATGAACCAAGCATGCTTTTTTATCCATACATGGAGTGCAGATAAAATTCTTGAGCAACATTCAAAGACTGAAGAAACCTTGGCCGTCCAAACCTCCTAACATAATTCAAAAAGATCTCAAGGAAAATTATCATTAATTCTAACCAGAGCCTTGGTCACTTTCATCTCTAAGCTAATAGATTTTATACAAAGGATAGCCAAGATATTCATGTGGTATGCTAAAAAGACCTTTTCATCAAGTCTAAAATTACTTAATTCGATATTTTCATAAAATTACAGTTTTTCAAAATCATTGAAACTATATAGAATTGTCATACTTCAAAAATTTTGTTTTAACTCATCTCTAGAGCTATCCTTCATTATTAGGCATACACAATTCAAGAGATTAGAGAGAATTATCTGAGAAAGATGCAAATATATCCTACATTATTGGATAGGTACACGCATGGTGGCATAGGCGCGCGGTCAATCTGCGCACCCAATGCACACTTATTGCATTGAAGGATGGTGCAACAAGTTTTTTTTCAGGATAATTTGAGTTTCAAAAGCAACGTCTCCTTAGTAGTATCATTTGTTTATTTTTAGGAAATGTCTTTGCATTGTGCACCACCTTCGGTGCATAAAGGTGCATACTGGATGCGTGCATTGGCCACGCGCCCATGCGAGCGCTTATGCTATGGCCCATTGGGCCACGACACGCCCCATATGCGTGCTCTCATGGATGCACAACCAATGCATGCACCCGATGCACGCCTTTGTGCATTGAGAAGGCGGAGCACAAAAACTTTTTCTTGTTTTTAACTTTTAGCCAGCCCAAACACTTTTACTTATTGGTGGGCTCCCATCATATGGCTTTGTTGGCTGCCTAACCGTTTCACAAATAAGTTGAAATAATTATCTTAAACAAGAATCTCTGCCCTACCCAAACTTTCTATAAATGGCCTTTTATGCGCCATTCAATGGAACCGGATGTTTGGCTTTACGTGGATCATTGGAGAGAGAAGGAAGGGGAAAATAATGGAAAGGATGGGCAACCCTGCCCTTATTTAGAGAAAGAGGAATATTTATAGAAAAATATTTATAGATCTGGTGTAGCCTCCATTCCAAAAATATGAAACTAATGAAACATGAAAAATAATTAACAATGTCACCTTACATTCCAAATACCATGACTCACCTGTCAGTTAAAATTAAAATTATGCTCAATTCAATTTAAGAAAAATTCAACCTAATCAAATAGGAGAATATCGAAAGTGTACCAGAATTCATTGAATCGGTTTCTTGAATGATCATGATCTTTCCATTTGCGATTTATCCTTAATCCCTTATTGCTTGTTGATGGAATACAAGTACAGAAGAAATTATTCTGCTCTACAAATTGGGAGCCATAACCCCCTTATTAGCACTGTCAAAGGTAATTACTAATAACTATTGGCTATTTTTAATTTAGCCCCTCATCAAATTAGAAATTTTACTTATGGTATCCACATAATAATATCATGACATTCATGCCCTTAAGTTACAAACTTTATTTCAAATTAGACCACATTAATTTTGACTTGTTCAATGATGACCATACATATTTAATAATTACATTTATGGTCCCAAATATAAAAAATAATTTTAATAATCTCCTACTGAGCCATAGATGTATTTATAAATATGTCAACCTTAGTGAGCTCAAAACTTTGTCACCATGACCTTAGACCATGTTCAATCTCATCCATTGACATTATTAACATAGGATCAAAGCGGTCTTTGTTGTATCTGTCATAACTAAACCCATCAATAATCACATATATGAATATAGTCAAATGATAGATTAATCATGAATGTGTAGCATAAAAATTATATGCAAGGTGATCTGTTCATGTCAATTTTTAACTGGTCCTACTTTACTTGAGTGAAATCAAAACTTTACCATAATTTTATAGAGTGCACCGAACTGAATAAATATTTCATTTCTAATAAAAATATCTAAACATATAAATAGTACAAACCAAATATAAAATATAAAATAAAAGCAACACAAACTTTCACTGAATCTAAGCATCGCTATGCTCTATAACACCCATGTGAGCAGTATGCTCATGAAAGACCTTAGGTGGCACACCCTTTGTAAGAGGGTCTACAACCATGGAGTTTGTTTCTATGTGCTCTATGAAAATTTGACTACTATATACTCTTTTCTTAATAACTAGGAACTTGATATTAATATGATTTGACTTGGTTGAGCTTCTGTTATTGTTGAAATACAATATGGTTGACTATTGTCACCAAATAACTTTAGTTGCCTTTCAATTCCTTCGAATATGCGTAACCTAGTGATAAAATTTTTTAGCCATATCTCATAGTTCGATGTCTCATAACATGCTATAAATTCTACTACCATTATAAGAAGCTTTAAGCATCTATTTTGCACTTCTCCAAGAAATAGCCCCACCATCTAACAGATATATATAGTCCGAAGTGGATCTCTTACTATCTTGGCATCCTGCAAAGTCAAATTTAGAATACCTAATGATCTTAAAATGATCTGATTTCTATATATGAGAATGTAATCTTTTATTCTCTTTAGATATCTCATAACCCTTTTGACTGCTTTTCAGTAATCCATTCCTGGATTGCTTATATATTTGCTTAACACTCCAACAATATACGCAATATTGGAATGAGTACAAACTTGAGCATATATTAGACTCCATTTAGCCAAAGCATAGGGAATCTTCTGCATCTCTTCAACCTTGAAGTTTTCTTTTGGGCACTGGTTAAGACTGAATTTATCTTTCTTAGTGATCGAGGTGTCACTTGATTTGCAATCCTGCATGCTAAATCTCTTAAGTACTTTATTGATATAGCTCCTTTGTAATAATTTTAGGATACCTTGAGAACGATCTTGGTATATCTAGATTCTTGAGAACAAGCTGAATCCAAGGTCCACATCTCTGTACTGTGACTGTGATCATCTGATACCACCAAGAGATCATCCTCCACCTCCTGTCCTGCAACTGTACTCATAGATTCTGATCCTTCCTTTTTTTCCTTTTTTCACTTTGGACAGTCCGTTTTAAAAAGTCCTACCTCACCACACTTGTAGCACTTAGCCTTTATGGATTGTAACCATCCCCTAGGCCTGCTCCTGTTCCTGCCTCTGCCTGATCCTTCCCCAATTGATAGAGCCTCCTGGGGAATAGCATCCTTGGTCATCTTCTCCCTCTGCTCATTCGTCCGAAGCCCTGAGACAATATCTTCATAAAACAATGTCTCCTTCCCGTAGAGCAGCGTCGTGACCAATGAGTCATGTGATGTGGGCAGCGAACACAATAGTAAATGTGTCTTATCTTCCTCCTCCATCTTGACACTGACATTCAGCAATTCATTACTTATCTGATCGAACACATGGATGTGGCCCAACACATCTCCACCTTCTAACATCCGAAGGCTGTAGAGGCGCTTCTTCAACATCAACTTGTTGCACATATTATTTCCCATGTAGAAGGCTTGCAACTTCGATTAGAGTCCCTTCGGGGTCTTCTCCTCCAGCACTGAATAAAGGATTGAATCTGCCAGACATCCTCTGATCATTGAACATGCCTTCTTTTCCAACGATATCCACTGCTTATCTGTCATCCCATCTGGTCTTTCCTCCAAAGCCAGATTTAAACCCTGATGCACAAGAAGATCCTCTACTTAGACTTTCCACATAGAAAAACTTTTATTCCCATCAAACTTTTTAAATCTATTTTTATGCTACTACTCATGGTGAGATATCGATCAAACAAAAATAGCACAAAAATAAATTTTAGAAAATTAAGAGGTACCTTGATGAGGCTTTGTTGAAATTATTTCAACTCTTTGAAGATCTCTAAACAACTTCTTCTTGTTCTTGAACCAGGCCCTGATACCATATGTTGGGATTTAGTTCTCGATGAATGGCAGTGGGATTAACTTCACTGAAGAAGTAACCTGGGCTTTTACCCTTCTTTGTCAGCAATCAGATTGGTGCTAGGATTTTTAATTTTTTTTCTTTGCCCTGTCCTGTACGTGAGCAAGCATGGAAGCCATGAGGTCATTGCTAATCCCTCTCACGTTGCCTTTACTTCCCACGGAAGCCTTCGTAAAGCTCACGGAAACAACCACTAAAAGCCTTGTCCCACGTGTTGACCAAAGTCAACTTCAGGCCCCTCCTTTTTCTTCATGCAAGGATCAGCTCACCGTGACATGCCTTTCTCTTCCCTGGAATGCTTTCCCCACCTTCCCGAGCTGGTATCTTCCCATGGAACCTAGGAAAAAGAAAACTCCATGCACGTCGACCGCTATAGCCTGGGAAAATCTCTGCATGCAAGTCTTGGAGGAGCACGAAGTCTGTTTAATTTCTGAGAGCAGAACCGGAGCCTTCTCACCGTGATCTTTTACCTGAGATTACGAACAAACTCACCATGCGTTGACAATGGAATACCTAACGAAGCCAACGGAAACCTAGGATTTATCCCCCTTCCCACCGTGCTCCTAGAACACCAAAATGGCGGGAAAGGAGAAGATGAAGATATAGGGTTACCGCCCTGCGATGAGAAATGATTGAGAGAAAAGAATCTGTTCTCAATGCTATCCAAACCCTAGAGACTAGAGTTTAAATACGTCCACGAAGTAGGCCAGGCCCAGGCTAAACAAAAACTCCCATGGACTAACCCAATGAGATTAAATTAATCCCCAAGCCCGTGTACACCCGTAACTTGATTTAATCTCAACCCTTGGACTCACACCCAGTCCAATACTAGTTAGCCCCCCTGGGCCTTAATAGCGCCACACCAGGCCCAACAATTTATGAATTCAAGTCTCTTAGAGTATTTCTATTCAATTTTCAAAGTCTTTCCAAAGAAATGATGTTTCTTGAACTTTTGCAATTCATGCTCATAATGTGGGATCGATCAGTCTCATCTCATCCTTCTCGAGGGACCATCTTTGGCAGGTATCTAACATCTGGTTTTTGTTAATTGCTACACAATATACATCTGATGGATTTCATCCGATTAGCAGCAGTTAAAGAATATTGGCATCATATATATGACAATTGTCTGATGCTATTGTTGGTCCAGATGACAACCCAAGAAGGGGGGGGTGAATTGGGTTCTTTAAAAATTAGCCTTTTAAATTATTTAGCTTGAGATGAATGAAGGCAAATGCAAAGTAAATATAAATTGCAGTGAATAAAATAGAGATAGAGAAAGAGACAATAGAACACGGCAAACATAAAAGATTTTATAGTGGTTCGGTGTATCCAACACCTACGTCCACTCCCAAGATTCACTTGGGTCCACACTATAATCACCCTAGATTACAGCAGAGTTGTTTTACAAGCTCACAACTCAAACTTGTTGTTTTCCCGGGCGCACAACGAACCCAGCTGGTTTTCAAGGGCTCACCAGCACAAAAACCCTTAACCCAAGCTTAACCAAGCTTGAACTGAGGTAAGACTACCTCCTCTAGTTCAATCCCCCAGATTGAGCTAGACACAAAGAATAGAAATATTGTTTGTTTAGTTACAAGGCTCCTTAATGAGCAGATAAACAAATGTAAGAATAGAGTTTAGATAAGCCTGATTTGCAGTTGGTTGGCTTTGAGCTTTTCTTCTTTTCTTCAACTCCTTTGAAGTGTAGAACCAGGCCTCAGCTTGGATTCTTCACGGAATATGTGTTGGAGTTGATTTGGGCTTTTCCTCTTTTCTTTGAGTGTTGGAAATCTCTTGAGATGCTCTTGAATAGCACTTGGATTTTCTTATGAAGCTTCCTTGGATTTGAGCTTGAACATAGAAGGAACTTCCTTTGATTTCACACTCTTTCTTTCACTCTATTTTGAATCACGGATTTTTTCAACTGAAGCTCTATTTTTTTGATTTTTCTCTTCTTTTTCTTTGAAATAAATATCTCTCTATTCGTCTCTCATTGATTTGAAAACTTCTCTATTTATAGATTCTGCAAAAATATAGCCGTTAGAGACAAAGAAAAATAGCCGTTAATCAAAAATCTTACCGTTGACGCTGAGTTGGCATTTGGAAAAATCTCGCCCAGATTTGCTGGAGTCGACTCATGCTTTTCCCGAGTCGGCTCGAGTCGTGATACTAAAAATAGAAATGTTTAGAAAGTCAAAGGGTCGACTCACCAAAAGTAAAGTGTCGACTCCTGAAAGTCGGGGGTCGACTCATGAAAAGTTGGGGTCGACTCGCGAAGTGCTCAGAAAAACACACCTCTGGTGTCTGAGCGGAGTCGACTCGCACAGTCATGGAGTCGGCTCGACAGAATCGGGGGTCGACTCATGAAATTACGTGGGTCGACTCGAGACAGATAGACATTTCTGTTCTCTGAGGGGAGTCGACTCTGAAACTCAAGAGTCGGCTCCGGAACGTATCAAAAATCAGAAAGTTTTCTGATTGACTTTAAAATCGTTCCAGATTCATTTTAAATCATTGTTTTGACTTGAATTCAATAAAATTGACATTAAGAATTAATTCAAGAAGTATTCCAAAAACTCATTGATTAATCTATGAATTATAAAATTTCTTTTTGAAAGCTTAAACATTGAGCTTAAAGTTACTTTCAAAATGATTAATGTCAAACTTTAACATTCTCATTGATTGTTCAAAATAAATTCATTGCACATGTAAATAAACATATCACATCTTTTACAGTACTCATGGCTTTTGGTAATCATCAAAATCAAAAGGATTGGGGCATATAATTTTTCAATAATCTTCCAACAATCTCCCCCTTTTTGATGATGACAAAAACATTGAGTTTATGCATGATTGATTTGTGAATTTATTTTGTTTTCATAGATAGGCTTAGGCTCCCCCTGAATGAGGTAGCTCCCCCTATGAAACTTAATCATTCAATTAATTATCTCATTGATTAATTTGATTTTCTCATATGCATATTCAATCATAAAACTATAAAACTCTCCCCCTTTTTTGTTATCAACAAAAGGTAGAGAAGCATAAACATTCATTCATTCGTTGATAGAAAGAAATACATTGAGTAAACAAAATTGACATTTCATTTCATCAAAGAGTCTAATACATCAAAGTGTCTAATACATTGATATCAAAATGTAAAACATAACAATAACTTCAATACATAGCAAGGATTGAGTATCTAATACATTAGAAATGAGTTCTAACAATCCTAGTCAAATGATCTACTATATTCTTCATTCCATCTGATTGGATTTTTACATAGTCTTTTAGCCTCTCATCCACAAAGGTGCAAGCAGTCAAAATTTTGTCTTGTAGCTCCGCATTGCACTTAGAGTAGGTTTCTCCATCTCCGCAATATCTTTAAGCTCTTCAAAATGTTCTTGAGATCTCCACTTAAAGACTTTGAAGAAGTGCTGAGAGTAGACTCAATTTTAGTGATTCTGTCATCCAAAGAATATAGAGTCTCCTTTAGGTTCATGAACTTATATTCAAACTCTGACTTTAATTTCTCTGACTGATCATCCAAAAGTCCTTTGAGTTGCTTTAATTGTAGATCTGAGAAGCCAGCAGAAGAGGATGAAGCTTGATCAAATAACTGAGCGGGGTAGGAGCAGGTGCAGAAGTAGGAGGGCTCGGAGGTGCAGGTGAAGAGTGTCTAACTGATGGACCTGGTGCCTCAACATCCGTAGCTCTCTCTTCTACTAATCCTTTCCTCTCCCATCTCCATTTCTCTTAATAAAACCCATCCGATGAATGGTGGCCAAGCTGTAAAAGTCTGTATGCCTCAGGTTCCTCATTGGCTCACTGTCAGAAATAACAATCCCCTGACTCTGGAAGATCTTGGTGAGGATCATACCATAGGGCAAGCTAGATTTCTCTTTCCTCCACAGTCAGCAATATACCAAAGAATCATACTGGGAAGGTTGATTGGTTTGCCCGTAACAATAGCATCCATCACAAAATGTCCCTTTCAGATACATAATCAAATCTTCCTATTTTGGAAAAAGAATCCTACTGCAAATGTTATGAAGCAATCTTAGTTCTAGGGATAATTGGTTGGCAAAAACTCCTCAAACCGACAACTTCTCGGTTAAGTAATCTAGACAGAGCAGGGCTTCGGTCTTCAGAAGAAAATGTAGCAGTCCTGACATGGGTAGATCCAATAGTCTTGACAGAAGCTCTACAGTCACTGAGATCCTATTTCCTCTCACAGTGCTTATGAGACCATGATCTCCTCTAGACAAGTTCTTATAAAACTCTTTACAAGAGCGGGATAAGTAGGGCAATCCAGGGAACAGATCTTCTCCCAACCCATTTCTATCAATTGTCTCCCAATAAAAATCCCTCTGCCTCAAAAACTCAAAATCCACTTTTCTACCCGTGGTAATGATTCTATCTGCTAATCTATCTACCTGAGAAGGAGCAGTGGCTGGAGAAGCATTGGGGGTTGAAGATGATGAAGTAGAATCCGTGCTTGGAGAAGGCTCACGCACCGGACGCCTCACCGTCTTCCTCACGGCTCTCTTCCTCTTCACACCGGCCGCAGCAAGATTGGAACCTCGAGTTTTGGGTGCCATTGGTCGATTGGAAGGATTAATCAGTGATTTTGGGAATTTGGAAGGTCTGGAGATATTTTGGAGAGAGTATTTTGAGAGATTGGAAAGTTTGAAATGAACGGCGAGTCGACTCTGCCCTAGATAAATCAACCTGGGACCACTTCGAGTCGGCTCGCGCAAAGCAAGGGGTCGACTCCGGACAGTCACAGAAAACCATCCCGAAGTGGAGTCGACTCGCGCCGAGAAGGGGTCGACCCGAGAGTTTCAGTCGAAACCAGGAGTCGACTCCGATACGCACCGAGTCGGCTCCGAGACCATTTCAGAGCAAAAACATGAAATTTCTGAAATGTGTCCGGAATTTGATCATGAAAATTGATAAAATAATCATTGAATATGAATGGATCAATTAGATATGAATTCTAGATAAGATTTCCTTAAAGATCAAGGATTTGAAAGAATCTTAGATAAAATTTCCTTAGGGGTTTCAAATTCATTCTAATGGATCACAAATCCCTAACTCTCCTCTAAGATAACAGAATCTTTCTTCACTTAAGGTTTTGTAAATATGTCTGCTAATTGTTCTTCAGTGTTAACATAGTCAAGACATATTTCATTATTTGCTACATGTTCTCTTATAAAATGATATCTAATTTCTATGTGTTTAGTTCTTGAATGTTGAATTGGATTCTTTGTTAGATTAATTGCACTTGTGTTATCACATCTTATAGGTGTTTTATCAAGTGTGATACCATAGTCTTCAAGTTGTCGCTTAATCCATAGGATTTGAGCACAGCAACTTCCAGCTGCTACATATTCAGCTTCAGTAGTTGATAATGCAACTGAATTTTGCTTTTTGCTAAACCATGAGATTAAGTTACTTCCTAAGAATTGGCATGCACCACTTGTGCTTTTTCTATCTAACTTACATCCAGCATAATCAGAATCAGTGTATGCAATCAGATTTAATGTGGAGTCTCTAGAATACCATAAACCTACATTTTTTGTTCCACTTACATATCTTAGTATTCTTTTAACAGCAATTAAATGTGATTCTTTAGGTTCAGACTGAAATCTAGCACATAAGCAAACAGCAAACATTATATCTGGTCTACTTGCAGT
>UESW01001855.1:0-64201 GCA_900491605.1 Calamus simplicifolius
CAACGAACCCAGCTGGTTTTTAAGGGCTCACCAGCACAAAAACCCTAACACAAGCTTAACCAAGCTTGAACCGAGGTAAGACTACCTCCGCTAGTTCAATCCCCCAGATTGAACTAGATACAAACAAATGAAATATGTTTTTCAAATACAAAGCTCCTTAATGAGCAAATAATCAAATAATATAACAAGTTTAGAAAGCCTGATTTGTAGATGGTTGGCTTTTGAGCTTTTCTTCTTTTCTTCTTTTCTTCTTCTCCTTGCTAGGTTGAATCAAGCCTCAGCTCCGATTCTTCACAGTTGAAGCAGTTGAGAAGGGTTAAAAAGCAAGAAGCTGAACTTCTTTCTCCAAGTTGGGAAATCCACAAAAACTTGATTTGAATGCCTTGGATTCCTCTTGAGCTTTTTGAAGTGGAGTGGATTTGAGCTAGAAGGTTTTCCTCTTGAGATTCAGGCTCTCTCTTTTTCGGATTTTTGAAATGGGATTTGTCTATTTCAAATTTTCTCTCTTTTTTCCGTTCTTTTTTTTGAACAATAGTCTTCCCTTTTTATAGATTTCTTTCAAACCATTTTTAGAAGAAAACTATCCGTTGGAGTGTACCTTGTAGCAAAATATATCCGTTAGAAATAAGGTAAAATAGAAATATTACCGTTAGAGCTGATCTGGCAATTTGATTTTTCGTTCCAGGTGGGTTGGAGTCGACTCTAACTTTTCTGGAGTCGGCTCTAGCTCGAGGCACTTCAAAACGATATTTCTGGAGTCGTCTCTGACTTTTCTGGGGTTGACAAGAAACTTTTCTGGAGTCGACTCTAACTTACCCGGAGTCGACTCTAGGTTGGGGCCAGAAAAATTGACGTTCTGCTTCTTCTGTGAGAGTCGACTCTAACAGTCTCGGAGTCGACTCTAACTTCCGTGCCAGTTCCAGAGTCGGCTCTGTGATTCTCAGAGTCGACTCTAATGTCTGCAATTCTTACCTAGACATTAGATTCGATACAGAACACTATGTAACTCCTAATTTTGATCATTCAATAGACTTATAATTTGAAACACTTAATCAAAATCATTAGAGCCTCCATTAGTTATACTCAAATAGTTTTGTTAATCATCAAAATCATCAATTGGGTCAACATCAGGTCTATTCGATCACAGATGGATTGAAAATCCAAACTACCCATTCAACGAGGTATTCTGTGACATATTGCCGTGATAATTTAAATTGATCTTTGGCTTCAAAACATGATTACACACACTCTCAAAATATGTTTTATATTTGATACATATTGATGTTGTATAAAACATGATATTTGCATGTTTAGTATAAAACATAGATATGATATATGATGGCATGATGTCTATGTTATGAAACATACAAATATTTATGAGAGTCTAATTTGAATGTCAAATGTTAATTCATAATCTCTTTAGATATGATCTAAATATAGGAATTATGAGTAGTAACATAATGCATATGATGCTTGATTGAAATATATGACATGTAAACATGAAATATATTTAATCCTTTGGGTTAGCTAAATCGGGTCCATAAAGGGTTAGACCCTAAGGTTTAAATCAACTGGACTAAAAGAGTATTTGATCAAATCTAATTAGATTAGGTTAAGAATGCTCTAAATCAAACAATAGTTGTAGTTGATCATGTCCTTCTCTTTGATTAAACCAAATGGAAGTAGATTAGGCTCCGTGGTTGAGCATGAATCTCTTAGATGGTCAAATCAGAATTGGTTAACCATATGATGTCAAGGTGGGTTGGCAAGTTGCTCTAGGATCAACGATCGAATGGTTTTTAATTGGGAGCTACTCGTATTGATGCGTCTTTAACGAGTTAATGGCATATCCCTCCCATCGATCTCACTCACCTGGTCAATGTGGTGAACCATTTATGATTCAGATCATTTACCTGATTCGGGTTGACCCATGCCTGTAAGGAAATCAGTCTGACTGATTTAGGTGCCACTTAACCTGACTTAATCTTGTTTCATTCTACCGATTTCATAGATTCAGTGGGAGAACTTGATTAGTCAATTTATCTTCATATTATTAAAATCCTCTAAAATTATTAGGTCCTTAAAATGAAATAGTTATATGATAACTAGATCATAGCCTCCCATTAAGGTGGGTGATAATGAGTCCGATGTCTTGATAATCATTGGAGGCACTCCATGCCTGGTGCTTGTCAACCATCAGAATTATCATTCATTATATGATAAGTCAGCGTAACTATTAAATAAACAGTCAGGTGAGCCGAGCTTCACTCGGGCTTGGTTGTCTATTGATAGGTTACACTGATTATATCATTTAATGGTTGGACCTAACCAGAACTTTCAGTGGAGGCACTTCATGCCTGCTGAAGAGGTACATGGGGCAAAACTGAACACTAAGAATTGTTTGGGGAAACAATTGGTTTTGAACCTACTCTTAGATGCATATGGGTTAGCCAAGCTTCACTTGGGCCTGTATGTAGTTTATGTAGATCTTAGTGCCCGCTAAAGAATTAAGAATAATTCTTCGAATTGGGGTGTAGAGGCTGCCAATTTGAACAAAATAGTGGGAGAATCTTTAGACTAAAGTCCAAGTCTTTAGACTGAATCAATTTATATACTAATAAACTTTAGTTTTTCCTTATGCAGAACATGGCCACTAATTTATCATTAAGGTCCCTATTGGATAGTGACAATTGAATGGTTCCAATTTCAATAGCTGGTTCAGAAAACTTAAGATCGTCCTTGAGCATGAGAGGATTCTATATATTCTGAATAATCCTGCACCAAAGATACCTGATGCAAACACCAAAGTTCTGAGAGAGACACTTATCAGAAGTGGCTCAATGATAGAACTAGCGTGCGTTGTATCATGCTAGCAGCAATGAACGATGAATTCGGTCGCCGGTTCGAGAATGCTCAGCCAGAAGAAATCATTCAAGCGTTGAATGAATCTTTCGGCACACCCGACGATGTTGAAAGGCACAAGACTAGTTGTGCAATTTTCAATGCTCGAATGAGGGATGGATCTCCTGTCACTGATCATGTATTGTATATGATCGAGAAGATAGAACTCCTAAGCAAGCTCGGCTTTCCCTTACATGAGCAGTTGGGAAAAGATGCGATCCTGAATTCCTTGCCTCCATCCTTCCGACCTTTCCTTACTCATTTTCGAATGACAAAGCCTGCAGTCAACTACCACGGTTTGTTGGGGTTGTTACAGAACTTTGAGAAGGATAACCAGCTCTCTAAGGGTTTGGTTAATGTGGTTGAAGGATCTAAGGTAGGGCGTAAACCCTTTGGGAAAGGAAAGAAGAAAAAGAATAAAAAAGGTGCAACATGCTAGGACATCTATAAGGGGTCAGATGCAGAAGAAGAAAGTTGATAAAAGTCAAGCTGAATGCTTTCACTGCAAGATGCAAGGGCACTGGAAGAGGAACTGTCCTCTTTACATTGCCACACTTGATCAAACAGGCCAAAGAAGAAAAAGGAGCAAGATGTTGCTCAACAAGGTATTTATATGATAACACCTTGTAATTTTTCTGTATATGATAATCAGACCTGGGTATTGGATACCGGGAGTCCTTTTAACATTTGCAATTCATTGCAGGGACTACAGGTCACCAGAAGATTTGAGGACAATGAAAGATTCCTTAATGTCGGCGATGGAAGATTAGTTCCAGTTCTGGCATTAGGAGTTCTTGAAATAGTTTTCAATAGAAATGTCATTATACTAAATGATTGTCATTTTTGCCCAACGTTCTTGTTGAACGTAATTTCTGTAGGCCTTCTGGCCAAAAGTCATTATGAAATTTCAATAAAGGATGTTACTTTGAATATCATTATGAATGGAGTCACTGTAATGACTGGGCATTTATCTAATGGCATTTATATATTATCACAGCCTGTGAATGTAGTGTACAATTCAAGTAAGCGCCCTAGAACAACTGATGTCACAGACATTTATCTTTGGCACCATCGGCTGGGTCATATCAATAAGAACAGATTAAACAGGTTAACTCAGGAGGGCATCCTTCGAGTTGATGATTGTGAATCATTAACTACCTGTGAATCATGTCTTCTTGGTAAAATGACCAAGTCATCTTTTACTGGAAAAGGTGAAAGAGCCAAAGAGCTATTGAGTCTAGTACATACTGATGTATGTGGACCAATGAGCACTTGTGCCAAAGGTGGATATTACTACTTCATTACTTTTACAGACGACCTTTCTAGGTTTGGTTATGTCTATCTTATGAGACATAAATCTGAGTCGTTTGAAATGTTCAAACTATATCATAAAGAAGTAGAAAAACAAACAGGAAAATGTATTAAGACCCTTCGATCAGATCGAGGAGGCGAATACCTTTCCAATGAATTTGTGACATATTTAAGAGAGAATGGATTCTCTCCCAATGGACTCCTCCTGGAACACCGCAGCATAACGGTGTGTCGGAAAGAAGGAATCGAACTCTGTTAGACATGGTTCGGTCCATGATGGGTTTTGCAAGCTTGCCAATATCATTTTGGGGATACGCATTAGAATCAGCTTGTCATATTCTTAATAAGGTTCCAAGTAAGTCTGTTTCTAAAACTCCACATGAGATGTGGTATGGACATAAACCGGTTATTACCTATCTGAGAGTCTGGGGGTGTCCGGCTTATGTGAAACGTGCAAAATCAGACAAACTTGAACCCAAATCTGACAAATATTTTTTTATCGGCTATCCGAAAGAAACCAAAGGATATTACTTCTACAATACTGAAGAACAAAAGTTGTTCATTAGTAATAGAGCAGTTTTTCTTGAAAAGGAGTTCCTTAGTGAAGGAACAAATAGCTCTAATGTTGAACTTGAGGAAGTTCATCAAGTAGAAGGAACAACACAAACCAGTGAACCCTTAGAATCTGAGTTGATTAGATCAAACTCAAAACCCATTTTAGATGCACCATTAAGGCGATCTGGTAGAGTACCACATCAACCGGACAGATACTTAGGTTTCTTGGTCCAGAACGATGATCCTGTTGAACTCGATGAGAACAACGAGGATCCGATCACCTATATGGATGCTATGCAAAGGACTGACTCTAATAAATGGCTTGATGCCATGAAATCCGAACTTGATTCCATGAAGGACAATAATGTATGGACATTAGTTGACCCACCCGAAGGGATAAAACCCATAGGGTGTAAGTGGGTTTTCAAGAGGAAAAGAGGCGCAGACGGAAAGGTTGAGACCTATAAAGCACGTCTGGTTGCTAAGGGGTATCGTCAACGTTATGGTATTGACTATGACGAAACGTTTTCTCCTGTGGCAATGCTGAAATCCATTCGGATTATGCTAGCTATAGCAGCACACTTCGATTATGAGATTTGGCAGATGGATGTTAAAACCGCTTTTCTAAATGGTGATTTAGAAGAACAGGTGTATATGATACAGCCTGAAGGTTTTATATCTGAAGACGAGTCTAAAGTGTGCAGGCTACAGAAGTCTATTTATGGACTTAAGCAAGCATCTAGGAGTTGGAACATACGATTTGATAAAGTGATCAAATCTTATGGCTTTATTAAAAATAAAGAAGAACCTTGCATTTATAAATGGGCTAACGATTCTGTTATTGTATTTCTTGTATTATATGTGGATGATATTCTCTTAATCGGGAATGATATCCCTGCATTACAAGGAATAAAGACATGGTTATCATCACAATTCTCCATGAAAGATCTGGGAGAAGCATCATACATCCTAGGGATGAAGATCTATAGAGATAGATCTAAGAGGATGCTTGGTTTATCCCAATCTACGTACATTGACACCAGTGCTAAAAGGTTTAGCATGGAGAATTCCAAGAAAGGCTATCTTCCGATAGGCCATGGAATTCATCTTTCTAAGAAGGATTGTCCGACAACTCCTAATGAAAGAGAACGTATGAGTCGAATTCCATATGCTTCGGCAGTGGGATCGATTATGTACACCATGACATGTACAAGACCAGATGTGGCATACTCACTAGGAGTAGTGAGTAGATACCAATCTGATCCAGGAGAAAAACACTGGCAAGTTGTTAAGACAATCCTTAAGTATTTGAGAAATACTAAGGACCAGTGGTTAGTCTATGGAGAGTCCGATTTGAAACTTGTTGGATATACTGATTCCAGTTTCCAATCAGATCATGATGATAGCAAAAGTGTATCGGGTTTCGTGTTTATCCTGAATGGTGGAGCTGTTTGCTGGAAAAGTTTCAAGCAACATACAGTGGCAGATTCGGTGTGCGAGGCAGAGTACATCGCTGCATCAGATGCTGCGAAAGAAGCTGTGTGGCTGCGAAAGTTCATCTCCGAGCTTGGAGTGACACCTTCCATAGATGGACCAGTCCTGTTGTACAGTGACAGCACTGGTGCCATAGCTCAAGCAAAGGAACCACGAGCACATCAGCGCACCAAGCACATACTGCGCCGGTTTCATCTTATTCGAGAGATTGTAGACCGAGGTGACATAAATCTTCAGAAGATTGATGGAAAGGAAAACCTAGGTGACCCATTTACTAAAGCACTCAGCATCAAGGAGTTTGACAACTATAAGTTGAAGATGGGTATTAGATACTGTAATGAGTGGCTTTAGGCTAAGTGGGAGTTTGTTGGGAATTGTATCCTAAAGCCAATCATTTGATGATTGTGCTAATGTAAATTGTATATAAATTGATATATTAATAAAAGTTATTTGGCAGTTTATTCATTACAAGAACATCTTCTTAATACTCCTGATTGTAATGAAGCCCTCAGGATCTTCCTTCACGATAAAGGAGGATTTATCTTTGAAGGTCCTTAAAAGAGTTCGCGACCAAATGATATACTATGACAGGGCCATAGTACTATCAATTATAGGACGTTGTATATCATATTTGTTGGTTGTCCTCTTAACCAAGGAGTGTAGAGACACTGGTATGACATACAGGTGAAAGTGTAGGAGTACATTTCACCGAACGTGACTCATTTTCGGATACTCTACTGTCAAGAGTTAATCCGAGAAGATATAGGTATAAGTATCCTTCAGACCTGAAGATCACAACCAGTGGCTTACAAGCAACTCATTGTACTTAGGTGCCGGACCACCTGGATTTCTAATCCAGCTACGAAAGGTTACTGGGTGCAGTCAAGTACTTGTGGTAGTCAGTTGTGGATCAAGATGGAATTTGACCTATCCCGTTAAAAGGAGAAATGCTTGTGTTTCAATTTAGCAAGACCTTGGCCAAGGCACTTCATGTGAAAGTCACATGATCACTAAAGTTGAAATCACTTTATGGATTTGCTATTTAGAGTTGACAGGCTCTTAAGCCATCCTTAGCATTTGTGGTCAAGAGATGAATTATACGGTAACTGTTTCTTAGGGTTCTTGGAGTTTGCTCGGCAACTCTTCGACCTATCCGGACGTCGGGTTCCATTGCTAGATGGGCACATCGATTAGTATAGAAAGTTGTTTCTATGCTACCGGCTTAGGTTCGAACCTAGAGAGTCACACGCATAGAAGTTTCCTAGGATGATCTGTTTGCTGATCAACGATTGAGAATCGTATATGATTTAATTAATCAATTTGATTGATTGAATTATCTCAATTGGGTTAAGTACAAGTGAATAAGATTCAATTTGGTTTAAGTCCATTAGAAGGACTAGTCAATTTCAAATATTGATTTGAAATTAGACTTGATTTGGATTTAAATAGATTCAGGACTAGCCAAATTTGATTTGGGCTTGGACCATGATCTATGTGGGTTCAGTCCAATAAATTCAGATCAGATTAAACCATCACCTGAACCCAAACCTCTCGCATAAGGATCTCATATGATGAGATGGCTAAAATCTCATCTCATGAGAGATTAAATTCTCATGTAGAATTTAATGCCTAACATTAATTTTCACCGAACGTCGGATTTAGCCACGACTCTTTGGTTTTCACCGAACGTCGGATTTAGCCACGTCTCTTTGGTTTTCATCGAACGTCAGAATTAAACCAAGCGGCGCGCCTTTGGCGTCTCTTCGTTTTTATCAAATGATGGAATTCTTAATGTCAGAATTCAATGTTAAGGCTAAATTGAGACTATAAATAGAAGGCATTCCCTCACCAGAAGACACAGAACAACAATACACGATATGTCGTGGATTGTAATTCTAAAAAGGTTAGAATAAAAATTTTGGTGATTCTGGTGTTAGCGGAAGCGTGGTGGATCTTAGAGGAAGATTCAAGTGGGAGGATTCAAGATCAGCAAAGCTATTTTTCTGCGAGCTAGCACTCCCAGAAATTCGATCATTCGGGGCTTTGCGTGGACGATACTAGAGGCTGGACGATTGAACGGCTGCAGAGCAGTAAGGATTTACCTACTGTTCTTAAGGTAAGCGATTTGATCCCTAGATCTTAAGGCAGGATTCAAGATAAGTAGTATGACTAGTCATCTTGAAGATGAAGATATGATCTTGATATTTTTATTTATATGCATATTTTGGATCAATCGATCCTATATACAAGGCAAAGATATGATCTTGATGCATGTTAGATAGATTAGTATGTAATCTTTAAAATTCCGCATTGATAATTATTATCAAAATTTTAAAATATGCTTGCCTCGGGGATTGTTTCTCCCTACAGCAACTTGTTAAGCTAACTAATGAGCTGCCTCTGGACGTGCTTTTTCACCTTGGGCTCTCTTGTGAGCTAGCTGACTAGCTAGCTGGGGACTTTTGCTTAAGCCTTGGTCGAATGGTTTCTTGCTGCCTGGAGTTATTCTTTCAGCCAACTACCGCCTGAGTTCTTGAGTTTGCTTTTCCTCTCTTACTCTCTCTATTGCTATTTTAAGCTACATTTAACTTTTGGATTTTTAAATTTTTGCAGTGCTCTTCCTTCCTCAAATGGAGATCAGCATTCAATGCTTAAGGGAAATATTTATAACGGTTATATTTTCTTCCCGTTTTTATTTTCATTTGTTCCTAGTGTATTTAACGGATCTTTTCTTGTTGGATGATTATAAAAAGGTGGGATTTAAAGCACATGATGACGATTCGGAAAAAGAGTTTTTAAAGAGAAAGAAAATCCAAGAAAAGAACTCATATTGCATATTATTGAGTGGTTGTTGCAGTGCATTCAAGTTCATTCATTGCTCCAAAAAGTCGTCCGGATCTTTGAAGCTTTTCAAGCAATCAAGACTTCAGCTACTTCGACCTCATTCATTTATTGCTGAGTTTATTGCTTCAAAAATTGTAAAGTATACTCTGAATATTTGCTCATTGTGGGAGCTTCTCTTTATCATTCCTTGATCATTTTTGTAAAAGGATTAGTGTTAACCCTGATTATTTTGGGCTTCCTTGTGCCTTGAAACAAGAGGACTAGCCTAGGTTTGGCTAGGGGTTTTGGCTTCCTTATGCCGTGAAACAAGAGGACTAGCCTGGTATGGCTAGGGGTTTTTGGCTACCTTGTGCCGTATAAACAAGAGGGCTAGCCTAGTTTGGCTAGAGGTTGTAATCGTTGTAATACGATTAGTGGAATTTCCAAAGGTTTTGAGGAGTGGATATAGGTGCTGAGTTTGGCACCGAACCACTATAAACTTTTATGTGTTTGTGGTTGTTTGATTCTCTACTGTTATCATTATGTGCACTCCACTACACCGCTGCCAATCAAGATTAGGGTTTAAGCACATACTTGCATAGTAATCAATTTGTTTTTAATAACCCAATTCACCCCCCTCTTGGGTTGCTACATCTGGGCAACAAGTGGTATCAGAGCAGAGTGCTCTTGATTCCTATAGCTTTGATTAGCTTGGAGCCAAAGATTAGTTGTAATCCCAATGAGTTCTATGTTGACTGAAGGACAATCAACTAATAGACCACCATTGTTCAATGGAACAAATTACACATATTGGAAAGCACGAATGAAAATCTTCATTCAAGCACTAGATTATGATTTATGGGGAATCATAATTAATGGACCACACACACCCACTATTATGATTGAAAATGTTTATATTGCAAAGCCTGAATCTTAATGGGATGAGCAAGACAAAAAATTCGCTCAATTAAATGCTAGGGCTATGAATGTTCTTTATTTCTCTCTTGATGCAAATGAGTTTAAACGCATATCTACTTGTATGTCTGCTAAGGAAATCTGGGATAGACTTGAAGTCACCCATGAGGGTACAAATCAAGTCAAGGAATCCAAAATTATATGCTTGTTCATAAGTATGAATTATTTAAGATGGATCCTGCTGAAAATATTACTGATATGTTTACAAGATTTACTGATGTTATTAATGGATTGAAAAGTCTTGGAAAATCTTATGCTAACAGTGATCTTGTTAGAAAATTCTTAAGATCTTTACCTAGGATATGGAAAGCAAAAGTCACTGCAATTCAAGAAGCAAAAGATCTCAACAATTTATCACTTAAAGAGTTGGTCGATTCTTTGATGACTCATGAGCTTCAGCAACGACAACATATGGATGAAGATGAATCAATGAAGAAAAGGACTATGGCTTTGAAGAGTGTAACTCAAGAAGATGAAAGTGAAGAAACCACTAGTGACAGTGAGAAAGATGATGAAATGACACTTATTTCAAGGAAATTTAAAATGTTCATGAAGAGAAAGAAATTTGGAAAAAGAAAATAATTTGTCAAAGGAGACCATAGCAAAGATAAGAGTGAACCTCCTACATGCTATGAGTGCAAGAAGCCTGGACACATCAGAGCAGATTGTCCACTATTAAAGAAAGGATCTAAAAGAATAAAGAAGAAGGCAATGATGGCCACTTGGAGCGACAGTGAAGCAACAAGTTCAGAAGATGAAGAGAAAACTGAAGTTGCAATTGTTTGCTTCATGGCTGATAATGATGAGGTAAGCTCTAAGTTTTTAGATGACTTTACCTTTGATGAATTATAATGTGCATTTTATGAACTTATTGATGATTTTGCAAATCTAAGTTCAAAAAGCAAAGAATTAAAAAATGAAATCAAAAATCTTACTCTTGAAAAAGAAAGAATTTCAAAGGATAATGAATCATTGTTAAAGGAAAACCAAGATTTGAAAAACGAAGTGGATAAATTAAAACCAATTGTTTATAGATTTAGTCTAAGTTTAGAAAAACTAGAAATGATTTTAAATAGTCAAAGAGCTGTTTACAATAGAGCTGGTCTTGGATACAATACTTTTAAAAGACAAAAATTTTTGAAAAATATTTTTGAGCATGCTGATGATTCTACTAAGATTACATGTTTTAAATGTGGAAAAATTGACACAAAGCTTATATTTGTCAAACACAAAAGATAAGAAAAATATGGGTTCCAAAAGGAACCATCTTGACTAACCCCAAAGGACCCAAGAAAAATTGGGTACCTAAAAAAAAAATTGAAATTGTGTATGCAGGTATGTCTTGCAACCCGAGCAATTAAAAGACAATGGTACTTGGATAGCGGGTGCTCAAGACACATGACCGGTGATGAATCACAATTCATCACTTTGGATGCAAAAGATGGAGGTGTTGCTACTTTCGGTGATAATGGCCAAGGAAAAATAATTGGTATTGGAAAAATAGGTATCACACCTCATGCTTATATTGATAATGTTTTGCTTGTGAAAGGACTGAAACACAATTTACTTAGCATTAGTCAACTATGTGACAAAGGATTTAATGTTACTGTTAAATCATCTCTATGCATTGTTAAAAATCCTGCAAATGAAAATATGAAATTCGTTGGTCATAGGCATGGTAATGTATACATTGTTAATTTAAATGATTTGCATGATCAAAATATTGATTGCCTAGTTGCTACAAATAATAATACTGATAATAGTTGGTTATGGCATCGTAGGCTAGCTCATGCAAGCATGGATTTACTATCTAAATTAATCAAGAAGGATTTAGTACATGGTTTGCCAAAACTTGCTTTTGAAAAATATAAGATTTGTAATGCTTGTCAATTTGGAAAACAAACCCAAGTTTTTTTTAAATCAAAGAATTTAGTTTCAACCACTAGACCTTTGGAGCTCTTGCATATGGATTTATTCGGTCCTACAAGAACAACTAGTCTAGGAGGTAAAAGATACAGTTTTGTTGTTATTGATGATTTCTCTCACTTTACATGGGTTTTATTTCTATCTAGTAAAGACGAAGCGTTTTCAGCATTTCAAAAATTATTCAAAAGAATTACAAATGAAAAGAATTCTTCTGTTTTATCGATACGAAGTGATCATGGAAAAGAATTTGAAAACAAATCTTTTGAAGAATTTTGTAATGAAAATGGAATTGAACATAATTTTTCTGCACCAAGAACACCACAACAAAATGGAGTAGTTGAAAGAAAGAATAGAACATTAGAGGAAATGGCGCGTACCATATTATGTGAAAGCAATCTTCCAAAATATTTTTGGGCAGAAGCTATTAACACTGCCTGTTATATTTTAAATCGTGCATTAATCAGACCTATTTTGAAAAAGACTCCATATGAACTTTGGAAAGGAAGAAAACCTAATATAAGTTACTTTCATGTTTTTGGATGCCGATGTTTTGTATTAAATAATGAAAAATCAAACCTTGATAAATTTGATGCTAAGTCTGATGAAGGAATTTTTCTCGGATATTCTTTACATAGTAGAGCTTTTAGAATATTCAACAAAAAGACTTTAGTAGTTGAAGAATCAATTCATGTTATCTTTGATGAATCTAATGATCTTCCATCAAGGAAGGGAAAAGGTATAAATGATGCAGATGACATTGAAGATCAATTCAAGGACATCACACTGAAGGATAAGAGCGACACAGATACATAAGAGGTAAATGGAGAAGGGAACGCTGACCTACCTGAAGCCTCACAAGGTAATGATGAATTAGAAAGAGGTTGGAGGTATGTTCTTAGTCACCCCAAAGATCTAATTATTGGTGATCCTTCTCAAGGAGTTAGAACTAGATCGTCATTTAGAGATGCTTGTAATAATTTAGCATTTGTATCTAAAATTGAACCTAAATGTTATGATGATGCTAAAAATGATGTCGATTGGATTAATGCCATGCATGAGGAACTTAACCAATTTGAAAGAAATAATGTTTGGACTCTTATTGAAAGACCTCATAATCATCAAATTATTGGAACTAAATGGGTTTATAGAAACAAATTAGATGAACATGGTAATATAATTAGAAATAAGGCAAGATTGGCAGCTAAGGGTTATAATCAAGAGGAGGGGATTGATTTTGATGAAACTTATGCCCCTGTTGCTAGATTAGAAGCTATTAGATTACTTCTTGCTTATGCTTGTTATATGAATTTTAAATTATATCAAATGGATGTTAAAAGCACTTTCTTGAATGGATATATTGCTGAACAAGTTTTTGTGGATCAACCACCCGGCTTTGAAAATCACTTGTTTCCAAATCACGTTTACAAATTAAACAAGGCTTTATATGGTTTGAAGCAAGCGCCCCGAGCATGGTATGAAAGATTAAGCAAATTCTTGATTAGTAATGATTTTATTCGAGGAACTGTGGATACAACTTTATTTATTAAAAGATAAAATAAAATATATTAATTATTCAAATCTATGTTGATGATATCATATTTGGTGCCACTAATGATTCTTTGTGCAAAGACTTTGCTAAGCTTATGCAGGGAGAGTTCGAGATGAGTATGATGGGTGAGCTGACCTACTTCCTCGGACTACAAATTAAACAAAGCAAAGATGGGATCTTCATAAGCCAATCCAAATACACCAAAGAAATGATCAAGAAGTTTGGCATGGAGACATCCAAGAGTATCGGTACCCCTATGAGCTCATCATGTAGACCTGAATCTTATAATTCTAAAAAATCTGTTGATTTAAAATTATATAGAGGCATGATTGGATCATTATTATATTTAACTGCTAGTAGGCCAGATATTTTATTTAGTGTTTGCATGTGTGCAAGATATCAAGCCAATCCTAAAGAATCACACTTGCTTGCGGTTAAAAGAATATTTAAATATTTAAATGGAACAATAAATTTGGGTATATGGTATGATAAACAATCTAGCATTGATTTAATAGGATACACTGATTCTGACTTTGCTGGATGTAAATTAGATAGGAAATCAACCACTGGAACCTGCCAGTTTCTAGGTGTTAACTTAATTTCATGATTTAGCAAAAAGCAAACTTCAGTAGCATTGTCTACGGCCGAGGCCGAATACATTGCAGCTGGAAGTTGCTGTGTTCAAATTTTATGGATTAAGCAATAGCTAGAAGATTATGGTATTAAACAAAAGGCTATACCTATAAAATGTGATAATACAAGTGCAACAATTTAACTAAGAATCCTATTCAACATTCCAGAACCAAACATATTGAAATTAGACATCATTTCATTAGAGATCACTTAAATAATAGAAATGTTGTTATTAAATTTCTAAACACTGAAAATCAAATTGCTGATATTTTCACTAAGCCTCTTGATTAAACAAAATTTTATGAAATCAGAAGAGAATTGGGAATGTTTGATCCAACCATTTAATGAATCAATTAATGAATTTATATGATATCTAATTCATGTGACATCTTTTAAATCAAATCAATTAAAGTGAACATCCTGTCAAATTAATTGCTTGAGTATGCTGCATGCTTTAAGTCTTTTCATCTTTATGAATGCCAACTGTTATACTTCCTAAAATCCATCCACCAACCGGATGTTTGAAGCCTTTTTGATTTTATTCATAGCAGTTACCTGACCGGGCAACCAAACAGTCACCTGGCCAGCTAACCATCAAGCCATCTCCATTTATATACTTTTTACCAAACCGGTTCTTTCATTCCACGATCATCTCCTTCGACCAAGCATCTTCACCGAGCGTCCTCTGTCCCTCTCTCATCCTTTCTTCACTCCAATAATCTTTTCTTTCCTCCATTCATTCAATCATTCCATCTTGAAGATAGTAGATGGCTCCCAAGAAGAAGGCAGTCGCTAGAGATGATGATTGTGCCGATCTTCGCCGGAAGTCTTCTATTTCTTCATCTCATATCAACTCCCTTCTTGCATCTAAATCCTTTGCTCATGGAAGGTTAGTTGATTTTAACTTCTTAGAACAAGAAGGTTTTAAAATTGGAAAGCTTTTAATTAATCAAGGTTGGGATAAGCTTCTTTCTACCAAGAGACCTATTTATCTTGAGCTTATTAGGGAATTCTATGAAAATATCTCTTTTGGTAGTGGAACTATCTCTTCCTTTGTGAAAAAGACTAAAATCGACCTAGACTGCAAAACGTTAGGATGTGCTCTTAATATTCCATCTGATGGTTTATTAGAAGTCCTACCCAGTGAACGTGGATATAAAGTAGGTTTAATCCTTAATATTGATGATAGTGAAGCCAGTAATATTGAAACTCTAGATGCCACATGCTATCTGTAGAAAATAGACTGTTTCACAGTATCATCGCCAAAATCCTAGCCCCTCGTGCTGGTTCATTTAATGTAGTAAATGATAGGGACATATGCATAATGTATGACATCTTAATAGAAGACCCTGTTGATCTACCTCAACTAATGTTGACCGTAATGAAAGAATCCTTGTCTAGATCTAAGGCTGCATTGCCCTACGGAATGTTTCTCACTTATGTATTTGAGTTTTTCAATATTAAGTTTAAGGGAGAAACTGCAGTGGCATTACATCACTCTGACGTTTTTAATGCTCATTCACTGCACCATATGGACTTTGCCAAACGGGATGGTATTTGGTTAAAGGTTAGGTCTAGAACTAGTTAGTCTAGTATGCCACCGCCAACTGTAATGCCACCGCCAACTGTAACTCAATATGTTTGTTCTCCTCAGAACTTCTTCAACTTTGACTTCAACCATCCGAATCCTTACCTTGCTGCTATGTCTGATGATCAAAATCCTTTTCAATCTGATCCACCCAATATGAATGCTCCTGGACCTTCTTATCGTAATGACAATCAAGGTCCTGCTCCTCTTCCTATAGTACGTATAAGTGATGATCAAATTTGCCTCATTATCAATGAATTGACCCTTGCCTCTTCTAGTCAAAGCTCTGGAGACAGTGCTTCTTCTATCAATGATCAGACTCTCGTTCTACAAATTTCTTCTGTTTTTGAAAATATATCTCAGTTTAAACTTATTCTTGAGAGACTTGTCCATGATGTGAACATTCTCAATGGAAGAGTTTTTCATCACAATGAATCTATCATGGAGCGGATCCTAAAAGAGATTAATTTCCTAAAAGGTAAGCTTGAGAATTTTGAAACTAAGGCAGAGTGGGTAAGCATCGAATGAGATATAGAGAGACCTAGACCCGGGATGCAGCAAACGCTGTTGACCATTGGACTGCAACCCTCTCAAGGCTGAGTCAACTCATGGAGACTCTCATCACTCTTTCTACCGCCTCTGCACCTGATGCTTCTTTTTCTCATCTGCACCTTTGGACTCCACCGACACGGCCTTCCTCCGATAAGCCAGGATCTTCAAACAAGCCAAATGTTTCTTCAGTGCATATTTCTTCTTCTGATGACGACAAGTGATTATGTTTGACTTATGTTGTAACCGTACTTAGTACTGTTTCTGTGATGCATGTTTATGACTATGTTTTATGACTTGAGACCATGGCGTGTAATGTTTGTATCACTCTATTTTGTAATGATCTGAATGACTGCTCAAATTATGTATGATTGCTTACATCTCCTTGATATATTATGCTTAAATTTATTGCAAAACTCTTCAAACTTCTTTTTGATTAATGACAAAAAGGGGGAGAAGATTATTGCATACATTAAGGAATGGAGTAAAGTAATAACTCCATACATTCAGGGGGAGAAAAAGAGTTCACTTATTCAGTTTGACAGGGGAGAAATTAATGTTTTCTGATTATACTCCTGTCACTTCCTATATTTGCTTTTTGTGCTTAAAGGTTTTGTCATCATCAAAAAGGGGGAGATTGTTGACCCCATATTGATTTTGATGATTACAAAACAGTTAGGCAACTTTAAGCTTGATACAGGGAAGTTCGGTCGCCTTGCAAGTAAGTATCTGCGTGCAAAATTTCATTGGTAAGAAAGTACTTCATTTAATTGGCTTTGAATATTTTTTATTAGCTTGAGAGTTAACTGGTTAGCTAGCTTGTTATTCCATTTAGCTAACTGGCATGACTTTCAGCTAACTGAGAAACATTCTTAGTGCTTGGGCCGAACGTCATTGTATTTTAGCTAGCTGGTTAGCTAGCTTGTTAGCTAGCTAGAGATCCTTCAGCTAACTAATCTTCACGTCACTGTAAGTTGGCCGAACACTCTCCTTTTCTAGCTAACTGGTTAACTAGCTCGTGGTGCCCTGATAGCTAACTGGAATTTGCTTTTAGTTGCCTTGCCGAATTCCCTCAAATTCTAGTTAACTGCTGAGCTAGCTGCCAGGTCTTCTAGCTAGCTGGCAGTTCCTTTAGCTAACTGCTTAGCTAACTATTGTATCCTGGAGCTAACTGGTTAGTTAACTATTCTTCACTGTAAGCGTGTGGCCGTGCATTTTGAAAATTTAGTTAGCTGAAAAGCTAACTCCCTCTCTCCACTGGCCATTTGCTTTCTCTGCTTAGCTAACTGGAAAGCTAGCTATCTTTTTGTTAGCTAACTGGGAAGCTAGCTATCTTTTCGTTAGTTAGCTGAAGAGCTAACTAAGCTGGGCGGTTCCTTACTGTTTTTGAATTTAGTTAGCTAGTGAGCTAACTGGCTATCTTTTAGCTAACTGAAAAGCTAACTCCCCATCTCCTGTTATTCCTGCAGCCGAGAGGTTCTCTTTTTTAGTTAGCTGGGGAGCTAACTGGCATTCAACGACACTTTCTTCTGACTTTTTTGTTTTGCCTGTTAGTTAGCTGGAGAGCTAACTATCCATTGTTTAGTTAGCTGGTGAGCTAACTAAGTGTTCTAAACTTTTTTGTCCTGGCCGTTGCTTTTTCTGTTAGTTAGCTAGAGAGCTAACTAGCAACTTATTTAGCTAACTAATGAGCTGCCTCTGGACGTGCTTTTTCACTTTGGGCTCTCTTGTGAGCTAGCTGACTAGCTAGCTGGGGACTTTTGCTTAAGCCTTGGCCGAATGGTTTCTTGCTGCCTGGAGTTATTCTTTCAGCCAACTACCGCCTGAGTTCTTGAGTTTGCTTTTCCTCTCTTACTCTCTCTCTATTGCTATTTTAAGCTACATTTAACTTTTGGATTTTTGAATTTTTGCATTGCTCTTCCTTCCTCAAATGGAGATCAGCATTCAATGCTTAAGGGAAACATATATAACGGTTATATTTTCTTCCCGTTTTTATTTTCATTTGTTCCTAATGTATTTAACGGATCTTTTCTTGTTGGATGATTATAAAAAGGTGGGATTTGAAGCACACGATGACGATTCGGAAAAAGAGTTTTTAAAGAGAAAGAAAATTCAAGAAAAGAGCTCATATTGCTTATTGTTGAGTGATTGTTGCTGTGCATTCAAGTTCATTCATTGCTTCAAAAAGTCATCCAGATCTTTGAAGCTTTTCAAGCAATCAAGACTTCAGCTACTTCGACCTCGTTCATTTATTGCTGAGTTTATTGCTTCAAAAATTGTAAAGTATACTCTGAATATTTGCTCATTGTGGGAGCTTCTCTTTATCATTCCTTGATCATTTTTGTAAAAGGGTTAGTGTTAACCCTGATTATTTTGGGCTTCCTTGTGCCTTGAAACAAGAGGACTAGCCTAGGTTTGGCTAGGGGTTTTGGCTTCCTTGTACCGTGAAACAAGAGGGCTAGCCTAGTTTGGCTAGAGGTTGTAATCGTTGTAATACGATTAGTGAAATTCCAAAGGTTTTGGGGAGTGGATGTAGGTGCTGAGTTTGGCACCGAACCACTATAAACTTTTGTGTGTTTGTGGTTGTTTGATTCTCTACTGTTATCATTCTGTGCACTCCACTACACCGCTGCCAATCAAGATTAGGGTTTAAGCATATACTTGCATAGTAATCAATTTGTTTTTAATAACCCAATTCACCCCCCTCTTGGGTTGCTATATCTAGGCAACACTTGCTTCTGGAGCAAGTTCTTTAATACCTTTGATATTAATTATCAACAAATAACCACGTGGCATACTTCCGCCAGTGGCTAATCTTTTTCCTATACATTAATTTTACCCCATTAATTTTTTCCAAAAAAAAAAGAGAAGAGAAAAAAGAAAATGACTCAACGCTGACGACATTATGATGAAAAAGGAAAATGATATTTTTTGAAACTCAAAGGATATAAGAAAGAAAAGATTCATGAGGAGGGTGGCTTTTTCCTTCGACTGGAGATCTCAAGCAAACCTTTAAGGCTGTATACTTGGTCAATAGGAGAGGGACCCTATTGGAAGGGAGAATTGTGAGGTCCTTCTGGTGATCAAGCATCAACAGATTGGCGCGCCAGGTAGGGGGCAACGTGGTAGTTTTCATCTTTCAAGCATGAGTACAAGATCTCTGGAGGAGAACCCCTCCAGTGGGTCTGGGGGGCATCTTTCACTCTCCGATCATGTTGAGAAGACTCTTCGCTCAGCCGAGCTAGCGAGGTTAAGCACTCCAGCTTCTTCCTCAGCACTACCAGCATCGGCTATCCCCCAGGACCCATTGGCTACCCTCACACAACAAGTTCAAACTCTTGTTGGGATGGTTCAGCAACTACAGGAGCAACATTCCAGAGGAGCCTGGCAATGGCTCGAACCGCCTCTGTAGTCCAGATCGGCTACTCCCGTTAGCCGGCAGTCTACTCGAGGGAGATCCCCTCCCACGAGGCCTCTCCACCCCTGCTCCTTCGGGGGGCTTCATCCTCAAGGTTCCCAGGGTGGCTCGCGCTCTCTCACCCGTTCCTCGGGTAGCCCACCCGCCAGGCAGCAGCGGGGAAAAGAGCCTCATACAGAGCACCACCGGTGGCGTCGTCGATCCTTGTCCTATTCCCCTGAGCCAGCCGGGGGAAATATGGCTGATCAGATGGAGAGGCGCCTCGATGAACAAGATCGAGGCTGGAGGAGCTTAGCCAGAGAATCAACAATCAGCCGGGGTCGGACTACGACACCCGCCCTCCTCTTACTCGGCGAATTATGGAGGAACCCATTCCAAGGAGGTTCCATTTCCCCCAACTAGACTCTTATACTACTGATCCCCTGGATCATCTGGAGAGCTACAAGGCTATTATGCAAGTCCAAGGGGCGACTGATGCCCTCTTGTGTATCGCCTTCCCAGTCACTCTCCAAAAGGCCGCCCGTGTTTGGTATTCTTGTCTGCCTTCACGCAGCATCGATTCCTTCCGACAATTAGAAAGATCTTTATTGGCTCATTTTGATGCTTGTCGGAAGATTCCCCGAGTGGTTAACACCTTGTTTTCTGTGCAGCAGCAGGAGGGGGAGTCCCTAAAAGACTTTATAACTCGATTCAAGGTGGCAGCCTTGGAAGTTTATTTTCTTGACGATGTTGTGGCTACTCTGGCCTTGAAGCGGGGGCTTCGTCCCTCCTGCTTCACTTATTCTCTAGAAAAGAGACCTCCTTATTCTTATGCTGATCTCTTAAGTCATGTGCATAAGTACATCCGCGCCGACGAGGCTGATTCATCTCAGAGGGGTGCCGAAGGAAGGACTGATAAGAGGCCAGCCCATCCGGAGTCGAGCGGACCTCCTCCCAAGAAGCCTAAGCCCTTGCACCGTCATGCTGACCGTCGCAAGAGCCTCGCCCCCAGAGAAGATCATCTTACTCCCCTCCTTGCGCCCCGAGCTCATATCCTTATGGAAATTAAAAATGAGCCTTATCTGTGGCGTCCACCTCCGTTGAAGAAAGGCACCACGCGTGATAGAAGCCGCTATTGCCGTTTCCATAGATATTACGGACACGACACCGAGGAATGCCGCAATCTGAAGCAGGCCATCGAGGAGCTCATCCAGAGGGGATATCTCGGGCAGTATATTCAGAAGAAGGAGGCTCCGCCTGTACCAGCTTTGATGGGACCCCCTCCGGCTCAGGCCAATATTGATAACGCCCCAACAGAGCGAATGGTGGGTATGATTTCCCATGGAGGAGCATCATCCTCTAAGAGGCCAAGAGAGGAGGGAGAGCTAGATAATGTAATCCCTTTTAAGGGAGACATAGTGGGAGGTAGTGCTGTAAAAGATGATAGCATCGTTGTTTCTATGACGGTCGCTAAACACCCTGTAAGGAGGATCTTAATTGATAGCGGGAGCTCTGCCAACGTACTTACTTATGATGCATTTCTTTGAATGAATTTATCTCCTGACTCTCTTCGACCTGTAGCCACTCCTCTAGTCAGCTTCACAGGAGATCCTATACGGGTGGAGGGCGAGATTACCCTACCTGCGACGGTGGGGTCATCGCCGCGCCAGAGCATGGTGATGCTGGATTTCCTGGTGGTCCGGGTACCCCTGGCATACAATGCCATTCTTGGCCGACCCGGGTTGAATATGCTGGATGCAGTTATATCCACTAAGCGTCTACTAGTGCAATTCCCTACCAATCAAGGAGTTGGCGAGATGCATGGGGAGGTGAACTCGGTTAGACCTTGTTATCATCTAGCTCCCAGTCCTCAGGCGGTTGCAATTCCCCCGGTCACCGAATCATTTGATCCCAGGGAGATCGAGCGGAGGGGAGAGCCGGTGGAGTGTTTGATATCTTGCCCTCTAGAAGATGACCCAACCAAAATCATGCAAATCGGCGAACTCCTCCCCCCTGAAGCCCGGAGTCAGCTCGTAGCCTTCTTGCGGGCGAATGCGGATATCTTCGCTTGGAAAGTGACGGATATGGTTGGGATTCCCCCAGAAGTGATCACTCACCAGCTTAATATCAACCCAGGATGTCGGCCGATCCGCCAGAAAAAGAGGAGTTTCGCTCCTGAGCGGCAGAGAACCATAGACGAAGAAGTAGATAAATTACTTATGGCCGGTTATATTCGAGAGGCACAATATCCTGACTGGCTAGCCAATGTAGTCATGGTACGGAAAGCCAGCGGAGGGTGGAGAATCTGTATTGACTACACTGATCTTAACAAAGCCTATTCTAAGGACAGTTTTCCGCTGCCACGGATCGACCAGTTAGTAGATTCTACCTCCGGCTATAAACTTCTTTGCTTCATGGATGCCTTCTTGGGGTACAACCAAATAAAAATGAACCCCTCGGATGAAGAGCATACTTCTTTTGTCACTGAGAAGGGCATTTATTGTTACAAAGTAATGCCCTTCGGATTGAAGAATGCGGGAGCTACCTATCAAGGCTGATGAATAAAGTTTTTAAAGATTAGCTTGGCCGCAATATGGAAGTGTATATAGATGATATGTTGACGAAGATCACCTGCGCTACTAGCCATATCGCCGACCTGCAGGAGACCTTCCGCAACCTCTGGCTCCACAGAATAAAGCTTAACCCGCGCAAATGCGCATTTGGGGTCACTGTGGGGAAATTCTTGGGTTTTCTGGTAACTCGGCGAGGAATTGAAGCAAACCCGGAGAAGATTCAGGCCATTCTTGACATGAGGCGGCCAGCCTGTAAGAAGGAGGTACAGCAACTCACCGGAAGGATAGCGGCGTTGAGCCGATTTTTGTCAAGGTCAGCGGAGAGATGTTTGCCTTTCTTCAAAGTCCTACGCAAAGTGGATGATTTTGAGTGGACAGAAGACTGTCAGTGGGCTTTCGAAGAGCTTAAGGAATTCTTATCCACGCCACCCTTATTATCTAGACCAGAAGAAGGCGAGAAGCTCTTCCTTTATCTTGCGGCTTCTTCGGAAGCCGTCAGCTCTGTTCTGGTGCTTATTGATGACCATGCTATCCAGAAACATATTTATTATACGAGCAAAGTACTTCATGGCGTGGAAGAGAGGTATTCCAAAACAGAGAAGGTCATTTTTGCCTTGGTTATCTCCGCCCGGCGACTCAGACCATACTTTCAGGCTCATCCTATAATTGTGCTCACCGACCAGCCTCTCAGAGCCATTCTGTCCCACCCTAATACTTCTGGTCGATTGGCTAAGTGGGCTATTAAGCTGGGGGAGTTTGACCTATCCTTTCAGCCCTGGGCAGCTTTGAAATCCCAAGTCTTAGCCAACTTCCTAGTGGAATGCACTTGGTCAGAAAGGCATCAAGAGGATTCCCCTCAAGCTCTTTTAGATGTCGGGAGGAGAATGATGAAGCATGGATCCTCCATGTCGATGGGGCCTCTAACTCCCAGGGGAGCGGGGCTGGTCTTATTCTTGCCAGTCCGAAAGGTGCAGTGTTAGAGTATGCTCTTCGTTTCCTCTTTGAAGCTACCAACAATCAAGCTGAATATAAAGCCTTGTTGGCCGGAATTAAACTAGCACATGGAATGGGAATTAAGCGCCTCCGAGCTTTTACCGACTCGTAGCTTATTTCTGCCCAGGTGGTTGGGGAGTACGAGGCTCGAGACCCTGTCATGTCCCAGTATCTAAGCAAGGTTAATCTATTGATCCCCTTGCTGGATCATTTCACCATCAGTTACATCCCTAGAGGGGAGAATGCTAGGGCGGATATGTTGGCCCGACTTGCTACATCAGCAGATAGCGCCATGGGCAAGACTTATATTGAATATCTGGGGACACCTAGCATCGAAGCCGTGGAGGAAACTCTGCCAGTCACACAGGAAAAAACATGGATGGATGCCTATATCCAATACTTGAGAGATGGCGTCCTCCCAGCCGATCGTGAGGAAGCCAAACTGCTTAAGCGGAGGGCCTCTAAGTTTGTATTGCTAGATGGCTGCCTCTACAGGAAATCCTTTTCCCAGCCTCTTCTCAAATGCATCGGCCCAGTAGACGCGAACTACGTTCTTAGAGAAATTCATGAAGGCATATACAGGAATCATTCAGGAGGCAGATCTCTGGCACGTAAAGCCCTCCGACAAGGATATTATTGGCTGACCATGCAAGAAGACGCAACTGAACTAGTAAAAAGATGTGACCGATGTCAACGGTACGCTTGTATTCAGTGACAGCCGGCTTCCCAGTTGAGTCCTCTTTTTGCTCCATGGCCCTTCGCTCAGTGGGGCATGGACATTCTCAGCCCTTTCCCTCCGGCATTCGGACAGCAAAAATTCTTGCTTGTCGCCATTGATTATTTCCCTAAGTGGGTCGAGGTCGAGGCGCTCGCCAATATCACTAAGGCCAAGGTCAAGGCTTTTCTCTGGAAATCCATTATTTGTCGATTCGGCATACCTCATACTCTTGTCACTAACAATGGCCGACAATTAGACAACGTTGCCTTTAGAACTTTTTGTGCTGATTTTGGCATCAACCATCGATTCGCCTCTGTTGGCCATCTGCAGTCTAATGGAGAGGCTGAGGTCACAAATCGTACGATATTACGGGGACTGAGGACTAGGCTAGATGCATCTAAAGGAAGATGGGTGGAAGAACTCCCGAGCGTGCTCTGGGCATACCACACAACTCCCTGGGCGCCAACAGGAGTGACACCTTTCAACCTGGTTTTTGGTTCCGAAGCCATTATTCCAGTCGAGATTGGTCTTCCGAGTACTCGAGTGGAGTCATATGACGAAGCTGACAACCTCCCTAATTTAAGAGCCAGTCTCGGCCTCATTGATGAAGCAAGGGATCGAGATCAAGTTAAAATGGTGGCCTACCGGCAGCAGATAGCGAGATATTATAATACTCGCGTCCGCCCGAGAAGCTTCCGTCAGGGAGACTTGGTCCTTAGAAGAGCCGAAATATCCAAACCAGCGGAAGGGGGCAAACTGTCCCCGAATTGGGAAGGGCCCTACCGAGTCGCAGAAGTCCTTCACCGTGGAGCATACCGACTTGAAGATTTGAACGGACGACCGATCCCTCGAACATGGAACACAGATAATCTCCGACAATACCACCAGTAATGTAGTGAGTGTATTTATTCAAGAAATCAATAAATGTACACGTTTGGAGATTTCCTATAGGCAATTCTTGAAAGGAACTCGGCGGCCCTACGGTCCTAAGGACACCCTCGGGCCGGTATCGTTTACCCCCGAGGTGGTTCAATCCCAGGATTTAGGCGGTCTCGAGTCGAACTCCCGGGCCAGTATCCGACTACCCTCGAGACAGCTCTTTAAAGGAACTCGGTGGCCCCACGGTCCTAAGGACACCCCCGGGCTGGTATCGTTTACCCCTGAGGCGGTTCAAGTCCAGGATTTAGGCGGCCTCGAGTCGAACTCCCAGGCCAGTATCTGACTACCCCCGAGATAGCTCTTGAAAGGAACTCGGCGGCCCCACGGTCCTAAGGACACCCCCGGGCCGGTATCGTTTACCCCCGAGGCGATTCAAGTCCAGGATTTAGGCGGCCTCGAGTCGAACTCTCGGGCCGGTATCCGACTACCCCCAAGACAGCTCTTGAAAGGAACTTGGCGGCCCCACGGTCCTAAGGACACCCCCGGGCCGGTATCGTTTACCCCCAAGGTGGTTCAAGTCCAGGATTTAGGCAGCCTCGAGTCAAACTCCTGAGCCGGTATCCGATTACACCCGAGACAGCTCTTGAAAGGAACTCAGCGGCCCCATGGTCCTAAGGACACCCCCGAGCTGGTATCGTTTACCCCCGAGGTGGTTCAAGTCCAGGATTTAGGCGGCCTCGAGTCGAACTCTCGGGCCAGTATCCGACTACCCCCGAGACAGCTCTTGAAAGGAACTCGGCAGCCCCCGGTCCTAAGGACACCCCCGGGCTGGTATTGTTTACCCCTGAGGCGGTTTAAGTCCAGGATTTAGGTAGCCTCGAGTCGAACTCCCGGGCTGGTATCCGATTACCCCCGAGATAGCTTTTGAAAAGAACTAGGCGGCCCCACGGTCCTAAGGACACCCCCAGGTTGGTATCGTTTACCCCTGCGGCAGTTCGAGTCCACGACCTAAAGCAGGGTTGGATCGGATTCCTAAAGCTAAACAACTTTACGGAGTTCCATAGGCTACCTTCGTTGTCGAAAGCTTGGGGCTTACGTTCCAAGATAAGGTGCTTGTAGAGTGACCCTGAAATTCAAACTTGACGTCGACGTGTAAGGTAAGCCTTAAAAGGTCGAGGGAATGGATGAATCCCCTCTCTTCTTCCGTACAATGATTAAAAATAGGAGGGCGATCGATCGAGATATCAAAGGAATGAAAAGGAAAAGTTGACATTCGTTCGTTTAAAAGTCAAACTACCATAAAAATGTATAAAATATCGTCTATAAGCCAACATCAGTCAGTTTACAAAAAGAAGTCCGTTAGGGACAAAATCAAAGACAAAAAATCAAGTTAAATTCAGTCGCACTCCTACCGATCCCCGGGATGCCCATCCCCTGTGGTCGGCCCGATGGTCGGCTCTTCAATCGTGATCGTTCCAGTAACGGGTTTCTTAACTGTCATTGTTTCGTCGACTGCATCTTCAACCTCGGCATCGGAGGTTTCTTCATGTCTGCAAGTTGGAAGTGCTCAAGGTCTTTTAGCTTGAAGTGCCGAGATAATCTCCTTTTGCACCTCTCAAAACCCTGGACGAAGGCATCCATGACGGCCTCACGAAACTCCGAAGCAAAGTTGGGGGAATTCTTATATTCTTTAATAGCCTCCCGAGCTTGAGCTTCGACCGCAACCACCCTTTCTTGAGCCTTCATCTCCGCTACCGCCATTATGTCCAAGGCTTCTTTTGTTTCCTTCTCGGCCAGCACAGTTTCTCTGCAGCATCGCGGGCCGCGGCCTCTGCATTGTCGGCCCGGTTCTCGGTATGCTCTAGCTTGAGAACGGCCTCTTTCAATTTCTCCTCCATCGGCAATAGCTTTGCCCTGACTTTAGACAGTTTAGCATCCAGGGTCCATAGTTCCTTCTCGGCCCTCTCCCGCCATGCGTGATTTTCCTCTGAACAGCCTAAAGGTCATTTAATGCCTTCGATTCCCGGGCCTTTGCCTCCGACAGTTCCTTGTTTAGGCTCTCGTTATGGGATTTGGCATTGATCAGATCCTCACGAAGCACAAAAAGGCCGTTGGACATCTGTATTAAACAGTCGACGGATATAAGAATTCTGTAATTACAAAAAGAAAAAGAGGAAGACCGTAACCCTACCTGGAGTGCGGCTAAACATTGTATCGAAGGACTCCTCCAATGGCAAGCCCCTCATTTTGGCCTGAAACCTGGGCAGGATAGAAAGTTTAAGAATCGTTTCTAACAAACGGCTCTTGTACGGAGCGCCTTGGCTGGGCATCCGTGAGGATTGAGACGGACTCCTTGAGACATCGGTGGAGCAGAGGCACCTACTCCTTTTGGCGATTGCGGGCCCAGCGGCAGGTCTAAATGAACTCTTTACCCCTAGATGACCCCCCAATATCCTTGGCGGGGGAGGAGGCGGCCACCGGTGGGTTTGCCTCGAGGGGACCCTCGATCGGTATCCCGGCGGGAGGGTTCTCCTCTCCCTCGCCCTCCTCTATTAGTATTGCCTCGGGGAGGGCCGCCGGAGGCTGGGTCGAGCGACCCGACTCTCTTCGACAGGGCCTCTTAGGCCCAACCCCTGTCGCGCCGCGGGCGCTTCCCTCTCTCTTCTGGAGGCCCGATATTATCGAATCTTGGGAAAATTTCATTGCTGCAAAACGGGGAACCCAAGATTAATTAAAAAAGCGCCCAAAGTATGCCAAATGTGTGAAGAAAGTATACGCTAAGGCACTTACTCATACATATATTCAAATACAAAATGTCCAAGTGAAAAGGAAAGAGGAAAAATGACGATAATAATAATAAAACTTTTTGAGGCTCACCGGCGCTGTGGGCAGCGACACCGGCATGAATGCGATCCCTCGAAGGTTATCCTCCGATAACAGTTCCTTACTAGGGGGCACGATGGTGGACACCAAAATGTTAAATAGTTTCTGATCTCTCTCTTCAATATTTGGGTTCTGATTAGAACTAGTGTCAGGGACACCCCAGTTTGTGTCCACCCCCTCTAGATGTACATAAAAGAACCGCGACTTCCACCCTTTGATCTTGGAAGGGAGATTAAGCCTAAGGACTCTCTTAGGTCTAGATGCAAAACTCCACCATCCATCCTTTATAGGATTTCGGATCCTATACAAAGCCCTAAATAAGGAGAGTCGGGCGGAAGCCCCATGGAAATGACAGAGCACCAAAAATGAGAAGATAATGCGAATGGAGTTAGGGGTAAGCTGTGCAGGAGTGAGATGGTACCTATTCAACAAATTTACAAAAAAAGGATGCAAAGGCAGCCGTAGACCACATTTAAAGAATTCTTCGTACAACGCAACCTTCCCCGGTTGCATAAAGGTAACCCTATCTTCGGGGAGGGCAGTAGAAAGTCGAATGTTATCCGGGATCCCGAACCTAGCCCTAAGATTCCTAAGATCTTGAGAGGTTGTAAATAAGACAATCTCCATCAGACCGGCTGATTTAGAGATAGCTACCGGAGATGCTACCTCATGACTAGTGGATGAAGAAGAAACCCTAGGGGATTGGGGTAACGGCCTAGACACTGGTCGCGGGGCTGGTTGATCCCCGCGGATGGTCACACCTCCGAGAGCCTGACGACGTGCCTGAATGATCTCTTCATGGGAGGGTTCGACCATCGGGCCCTTACCCTTCCTATCTTGGTTGGGATCCATGGAGAGAGAAAAAGAAAGAAAGGAGTAGACTAACCTGGATTCAGAGAAATGAAGACGCTGAAGGAACAACAAAAATAAAAAGCAAGGAGGCAGAAAGGACGAACCCTTTTCAATATATTTTGAATATAGCGCCTCGAGCGCCACAAAGCCACGTGGCGGTCCGTGAGTGGGACCGGGCAGGTGAAAAGGTGTTATCCTCTTAGAGATACCCGCCCTCCTTTTTTGAAACGTCACTTCTCGAATATAGAAATTAAATCGAAACTTTTTCACCCCTCCCCCTTTTGGCAAGTGCTGTGCGCCTGAAGCACAAAGGGCCAGGGGCGAGGGGGCATATGATGTGGTCAGTCAACAGAAAGTAGGTTGAAGCCCTGGGCGGGTCTTCAGCCTTGGGTGGCCTCCAGGTCCTGGGCGGCCCTCCAGTCCTGGATAACCCCCAAGCTCTAGGCGGCCCTAGGCATGAGCGGGTCTCCAGCCTTGGGCAGCCCCTAGTTCTGGGCGGTGGGCGGCCCCTAGCCCTGGCGGCCCTTTGGCCCCTGGCGGCTCCCAAGCTCTGGGCGGCCCTAGCCATGAGCGGGTCTCCAGCCTTGGGCGGCCCTTAGTTCTGGGCGGTCCCTGAACCTTGGGCGGCCCCTAGTTCTGGGCGGCCCCCAAACCGTTGGCATAGCCCTGGCGGCCTCCAGGTCCTGGGCGGCCCCTCTCCCTGGGCGGCCCCTAGCCATGAGCGGGTCTCCAGCCTTGGGCAGCCCCTAGCCCTGGGCGGCCCTCCGGTCCCGGGCAGCCCCGAGCTCTGGGCGGCCCTAGCTATGAGCGGGTCTCCAGCCTTGGGCGGCCCCTAGTTCTGGGCGGCCCCCAAACCTTGGACCCCCTAGCCATGAGCGGGTCTCCAGCCTTGGGCAGCCCCTAGTTCTGGGCGGCCCCCAAACCTTGGACGGCCCCCTAGCCATGAGTGGGTCTCCAGCCTTGGGCGGCCCTTCGGCCCCAGGCGGCCCCCAAGCTCTAGGCGGCCCTAGCCATAAGCGGGTCTCCAGCCTTGGGCGGCCCTTAGTTCTGGGCGGTCCCTGAACCTTGGGCGGCCCCTAGCTCTGAGCGGCCCCTAGTTCTGAGCGGCCGCCAAACCTTGGGCGGCCCCTAGCCCTGGGCGGCCTCCAGGTCCTGGGCGGCCCCCGAGCTCTGGGCGGCCCTAGCCATGATTGGGTCTCCAGCCTTGGGCGGCCCCTAGTTCTGGGCGGCCCCCAAACCTTGGACGGCCCCCTAGCCATGGGTGGGTCTCCAGCCCCTAGTTCTGGGCGGCCCCCAAACCTTGGACGGCCCCCTAGCCATGAGTGGGTCTCCAGCCTTGGGCGGCCCCTAGTTTTGGGCGGCCTCCAAACCTTGGGCGACCCCTAACCCTGGGCGGCCTTCAGGTCCTGGGCAGCCCTCCAGTCCTGGATGGCCCCCAAGCTCTAGGCGGCCCCTAGCCCTTGGTGGGTCTCCAGCCTTGGGCGGCCCCTAGTTCTGGGCAGCCCCTAGTCCTGGGCGGCCCTCCATCCTGGACGGCCCCCAAGCTCTAGGCGGCCCCTCTCCCTGGGCGGCCCCTAGCCCTTGGTGGGTCTCCAGCCTTGGGCGGCCTCTTGTTCTGGGCGGCCCCTAGTCCTGGGTGGCCCTCCAATCCTGGACGGCCCCTAAGCTCTAGGCGGCCCTCCAGCCTCGGACGGCCCCCTAGTCTTTGGCGGCCTCTGAGACTTAGGCGGCCCTCGACCCTCCTAAAAAGACCCTCATGGCTATACACCCCAAGCTCTTAAAGTTGCTTTCATATCAGGAGCACTTAACACGACAAACTGTCATGTCCAGAACAAAGCTCGAGAATCGTCAAACATCATGACGCTTTAAATGACTTGAATAAGACAAGCGCTAGAAAATCATCACTCATCGAAAAGCTCAAATAAAGGAGTTACTGATCACCTGTTTTGGAGCCAGATAACTTTTCACTAACTCTGACATTCCCTTGGGAAGACCGAAACCTATCATGAAGATTCCTTGCTTCTGGAGCAAGTTACCTTTGATATTAATTATCAACAAATAACCACGTGGCATACTTCCGCTAGTGGCTAAGCTTTTTCCTATACATTAATTTTACCCCATTAATTTTACCTGAAAAAAAAAAGAGAAGTGAAAAAGGAAAATGACTCAACACTGACGGCATTATGATGAAGAAAGGAGAAGGATATTTTTTGAAACTCAAAGGATATAAGAAAGGAAAGATTCATGAGGAGGTGGTGGCTTTTTCCTTCGACGAAGATCTCAAGCAAACATTTAAGGCTGTATACTTGGTCAATAGGAGAGGGATCCTATTGGAAGGGAGAATTGTGAGGTCCTTCTGGTGATCAAGCATCAACATATACCATATCCAGAAAGCAACAACATGATAATTTTGACGTCTCTATGCTTACATTAAGATAACATCTTGATATCAACAACTTGAACCCCAACTCAATCACTACCCGGCCACGGTCGCCGGTTTTGTCAAGGCAAAGACAAGCAGCTAACACCCGATCGACAATAAATTCGCGCTCCAAATTTAGAAAGTAACATCTAATAAACCACGAAACAAACCAAGAATAATAATAATAAAGCATTTGAATGACTATCCAAAACACATCTTTTCAAAGAAATTTATATCTTGGAACACTAATTTGCAGATTAAATGGGCGGAAGATGGAGAAATTTATTGATGAAGATAAATCGATATAGATTGGAAAGCTCTAAGGGAAGGCGTTGATTTCTTGTGTTGAGAAGGACGGAAAAAAAAAAGTAAAATAAAAAGTTTAATCGTTGACAGCAGCCGAAGCATGCGGACTCGGTTAGCCTATATGCGCACCATCTTATCCAACTCAACGTTTTTTTCTCTTTATCCTTAAAAACTATAATTAAAAAGAATAATTCTAAAAAAAATTAATCAAAAAGCGATAACCCATAATTACTCTGAACTTATTTCTTACAGATCCCAAAATACCTTAATCCCAAGAATAACTAGAGTTATTCCTTAATGACAAAACTGTTATTAAAAAAAAAAAGATGATTATCCTTTGAGCTATTTCCTAGATAAATACTATCATGTACACTTATCCAAAATAATTTTTTATGAATCAAACACTACATAAGACCTCTAAGACTACAGTACTCCTTGCAAAAGAAGTCATTTATTTATGCTCAGTAATTTATTGAAAACCTTCGTGAAAAGGTGGTCAATTCTCATTGTCCAACAAACAAGCTCTTTTTTTTATCCAAAAAAAATAAAAGAAATTTATATATTTAAAGTATTATTTATTTATTAAATTAAAAAAATTATTTGAAATAGCTAAGTTAATTCTCCATCCGTCAGTAAAATATATTTTTTTCTTATATATCACGATTTTTTCACTATTATCTTTTTTTTCGTTTAAGCATAGTTAATGAGATATTTATTGTCTATACATTTTGAAAAAATAAAGTAAATAAAAATTTATCTTTAAATAAAATTTTAACAAAAATAATAACTTTTAAAACAAAAAATTTTGATATAGCATCCATGGGTAAGATTGTAGCGCGTGATTAAAATAAAAAACCTTATCATATAATTAGAGCTAGAAGCGGCGTAGAGATGGTCGGTTGAGATAGGTTAGGTCATATTTCTATCCGAGTTCGGTTCCAAATTTTCTTTTTTGAAATTCGGACTTGGCCAAAGACAAAATGGTATTCCAAAATCATCAGGCTGAAATAGGTCCAACTTGAGCAACACCAAAACTCAGCTCCGCGATCCAGGGTCAAATGTCTGACAAAAAAAAAAAAGCCTGGAAGAAGCTCATCAAATAGGCCTCTGCTGCCTTCTGAAGTATCCGTCACCACTGAGCTCTAGATCAGGAAGTCCCTCCTGATAGAAAGATAGAAAAGATCCATATGCATTGAGGAAATTTCGCACTTCTCGTGCCAATTTTGTGTTGGAGGTCCATCAAGTCTGTGAGTGCAACTCCTGGCTCTTATTTCATGGTTTTGGAGAAATGGAAATCCTTTCCTGCCCGTCGGTTGCTGTATGCTATCATTTTTTGTCTACATAAAATTTAAGTTTTGTATTCTGAAGCAGAATTAACTAAAAGTACAAAACTATATAACACAATACAACACATTTATATTCATTAATATTTCAAGCTTAATAAGTTAAAAAGTGAGCTGCGTCAATCTCAAACTCAGATCAGCAACGGAACCCAATGTCAAGCCCAAGACACAAGCTACTCACAGAGCTCACTTGTCTAACAGCCATGCCGGATGCTTTAACACAGAATGCAAGATAGCCATGAGGTTAGATTTAGCTGGAAAAGAAGTCTTGCTGCTGCGATAATACCAATTATACATGCATCAAGCAAATTCATAACCGTCTATTCATATTACAAAGGAAAATAATTAAGACTATTTCCCCACTTCATATATGGGTATACCAGTAAAGGTGAGAAACCCAAAAATAAAAGGGTTAATCCCTCAGAGTCCATAGCTACATTGGAGTCTTAAGATTGTCTTCTGTTCTTCTTATTTTTGTTTTGCTTTGCCAAGAGAAGTGAGGAACCCACCAAGCCAACCTTCTTCCTCTTTGTAGAGTATTCCTTGCGGGCAAAGCCATCATTAGCCATTTTGGGATATAAAACCCCACGCCTTTTGCCCAGTATTTGTCCTAATGAAACCGTACCATTCTCCTCGGTGCCCATCAACTTCATGCTGAGTATTTCACCAATAGACAATGTTGGCCTTGGGGTGCTTCTCGGGCCATCAGCAACCAAATTCCACTCATTGAGATCTACCTTGTGAAAGTTTCTTCCATGGTGAACTGAGTAGTTTTTAAACTCAGTGGTGCTACGAGTGGAGCGTCCCTTCTGACCATGTTCGGACCCCCATCCACAAAATTCCTCTTCAACTGAAAGCTGCCTTCCGTTCGCAGCCTCTACCCTCTTTAGGGCCCCTTCTAGCGCTTTCATGGTTTTTTTGGCCTCTGCTGTTGCTTCCTCCACTTCCTTTAGTAAAGTTGATTTAGATTGGTTTACTTCATCTGCTTCAATCATCGCAGCTTCAGTTCTATTTCTTGAGATCTCATTAGCCCCTTGAGTTTTCTGAGCAAGCATGACATCAATTGACAGAGTTACTGCGGAGGAATTTTGGAGGTCTGCGGTTGATTTATCACCGCTCCTGGTAGCTTGAACCTCAGAAAGAGCAACAGCTTTTTCTGCAGCTTTGGCTGCTTCTTCCATCCTCTTGGCTGAAAGCCACTGGATTTCAGCAGCCTTGATGCTGGACTTTGTCTGCTCAATCTTTGTGGTCAACTTTGAAGCTTCAGACTTAGCATCTTCTGCCATCTTTCTATACTGCTCTATCTTGGAATTCATTTGTTCGATTTTCTTGAAATATCTAAGAAGTCTTGAATCCTTTGACTCTCTGAGAAGTCTCTGGTCATCTGAACCTTCAGTGCTGTTTGATTCAGATCTTCTTCCAGTAATGAAATTTTAGCAGTATTAGCAGTCAGCCTCTCTTGTGTTTTCTCAAGCAAGACTTTCTCCTCCTCTATTTTACTGTTGAGTAATTCGATGGAAGCTCGAATTTCAGCTAGATCACCTGTTCTCTTGCTCAGGTTCACCTTTGCCTGATTCAGCTCCATTAAGATGAGCCCCGGAGATTGAGTCACTTCAATGCTTGGTCCTGCCATAGCCACATGGTTCTCCATGTTTGTTGGATCCCGCTCTTGAGTTTTGGGAATGGGATGAACCTTTGCACCATCTGAATTCACAGCCAGGCTATTAGCAGCTTCATAGGTCTCTTTCTGTAATCTCATTTTTAAGCCATCCAACATTCTTTTGGTCATTTCCAGCTCTTTTAATACATCTAATGTTTCTCTTTCTTTCAAAATAAGATCCTTTTCTAACTGTGAAGTCTGTTCATCCACTTTTGTAACATCAAAAGCCTCACAGCGATCATGTTTCTAAGAAAAAGGTTCAACATTTGAGTCAGAGATCCATTTACCATAAAGAGCATAAATTGCATGCATTTTACATGTATTACAATCTACATACATGAATAGATTAAAGGACGATGACATGGAAACGTGCCTCTAGAGCTTTGCATGACCATCAAATATTAACACAATTTATAAGGAAAAAAATAACATTGCAGTTTCTGAATGTCAGCCGAAGTGAGAATGCTAAAATTGGAAAGATGGAATCTGATATAAATACAGCATGGAAGGGTGGTATAGTACCACTGATTTAGAATATAGCATAAGAAAACAGTCATATGGCCAAGATATGTGCATAGGCAAGAGAAAACTCTGATCAAAAGAATCAAATTGAAGTTGATGAGTTCAAAAAGAGAATCAAGGAAGTGTATGTAATCGAATGATTATAAGAAATCATTTGCGAGGAATTACCTTTGCATAGGAAAAAAGCCACAGCAGTGATGGATATGTTAGTTAAGAGAAACTTTTTCATAATTTTGTAAGTACTTCTTGCTATGAACCGGCCCTTGATCAGTTCGATGACCAAGTCCAGAGGCACAAGCCCTACCACCCCCTGCTGTTCATGATGCGCCCCTCCTCTCCCCTGTTTTTAGAAATCGACCGTGCTGCTCCAGCTACAGCTGGCATATCATGGCCAGGAGGTTTGTGGGTTGGGGGAATCACCAACGACATTAGAGAGGTAAGCTGCCATGTTTGATCGTTCTGTTTCTTACTCCTTTCCCTGCCATTGTTATAACTGGCCACTGGTTGAAAGCTCGCTAACTAACAAAGACTCAAGACGACCCCCAATCTCTTAGTTTCCTCCATCTTCCTTGAGTCAGCTAGAGGCCGACTATACTCAGCCATAGGGATCCCACCATGGGTCGTGCCATAGTCTATCGACCACTATTGGGCCCTTAGGGAGGTGGGGTCTCTCTCAACTCTTTTTCCCTCCTGTGCAACGGCCTGCCGATTGTAACACAAGGAAGACCCCGTTTTCTTCCTTAGTTGGAGCCTTCCCTATATCACCCATCCCTTCATTGGACCATGCCTCATGATCGGACCTAAGGATCCTTTCAGCCTTGCCCTTGGCCAAATTAGTTGCTGGCCAAACAGGTTGTTCACTGATCATAACCAAGAATGAGGGAACATCTCCTCTCTCAATGTTCTAGGGTGATTGGACATCTGGACCGGTTGAGCCACTATGGGTTCAAGTCCTGTGGCTAGTCTTTCAAACCTCGAGCAGAAGCTCGACAAGGGAAGGACCCTCCCACCCTATTCTTTTAATTAATAAAATTTGATGACACCCGGTCACTGGTCCTGAACGTCGGAATGTAGGCTGATCCACGAACCTTCGAGGCGCCGAATGGCCTGCAAAAAAGTCCCAAGACCGGAGGGGATTCTTCGTAAGACCCTCCGACGCCCAAGTCAGCAATCGAGGTCACAGCAGAGAAGGAGCTCGAGAGAGCTCTTGAAAAAGGGAGAGATCTCAGAAGGACCGGAATTTTCTCTGAGTATTAGGGTATCAAGTGTGTAAACTTGCGTTACCTGATTCTCGAAGTGATTTACCCTTTTATAGGGGTTGACACGCTGGCACGATCACGTGGGTTTTCGTGAAGTCAGAATGTCTACCGAGCCCTTGCATGAATCTGGGCTGGTTGGTGGGCTTCGTCCCATCAGTTGTTGGGCAGGTGGGTCCTGTCCCATCACTAGCATGGCCAGTGGGTTGTTGGATCTGGCGCTGCTAGGCGGCGCGCGTCAGAGAGGTGGCGCCCTGAACTGATAGGGCCATGCTGGGGCCGATCTGGCGGGAACTGAAAAATCCCGACTTATCAGGGCCGAGCCGGATCGACCCGAGATGGCTGGGGCCAATCCCGCTGGCAAGGCAGTGCCAGGGCGGGGCCGAATCGATGGACTTGGAGGCGTCGGGGCCGAGTCGGGCCGGCCAGGGGTGGCTTTAGCCGACTCGGCGGAATTGGTGATGTCGAGGCCGAGTCGGGCCGGCCAAGGATGGCCTTGGCCGACTCGACGGAACTGAAGACGCCGGGGCCGAGTCGGGCCGGCCGGGATGGCCTTGGCCGACTCGGCAGAACTGGAGACACCGGGGCCGAGTCGGACCGGCCGAGGATAGCCTTGGCCGACTCGGCGGAACTGAAGACGCCAGGGCCGAGTCGACCGGTCGACGGAACTGGAGACGCAGGGGCCGAGTCGGGCCGGCCGGGGATGGCCTTGGCCGACTCGGCGGAACTGGAGACGCCGGGGCCGAGTCGAACCGACCGGGGATGGCCTTGGCCGACTCGATGGGACTGGTGATACCGGGGCCGAGTGGGGCCGACCGGGGATGGCCTTGGCTGACTCGGCAAGACTGAAGACGCCGGGGCCGAGTCGGGCCGGCCGGGGATGGCCTTAGCCGACTCGGCGGAACTGGAGACGCACTCGGCAGAACTAGAAACGCCGGGGCCGAGAAGCTGGGCCTGGCCACCAATCTTATCGACAGGAAGATGCCGTGGCGGGGCCGACCGCTGTGGTCGGGGCTGGCCCGGCAGACTCGGTGATGCCTGGGCTGCAAATGCATTGATTTCATCGAAATTACCCTTGTGGCTATACTTAGCCACATCAGATGCCCCCCGCCCCTAAGCGCTAAGGACCTTGTGCCTGCAATCCTTTGGGCGAAAGGGGCGCAAAAATTCAAAAAGATGGTTGTGCTTTAAATGGGCTGATGAGCTGGCGCTTTGTCCCGAGACGACATCGCTTCGAAAATCTCCCGTAATCATGCGTTAGGTGGGATTGACGTTGACGCTGGACGCTCCATGGAGGGAGCTCATAGCTCATTGGAGAATAGGAAAAGGCGAAAAGGTCATCATTGCCGCCCTGTTTTCTATGGCCTGCGATTGGCCGGGGATCACGCCTTTCGAAGCAGATTGAGGCGGCACACCTTAGGGCATAGGCGAGACTCTTGGCGCAATGGGCGCACGCCAGGTGGCGAAATTCTGGGTGGCGTTGGCTGGAAACGGGGCTATAAAAGCCTTCCAAGTGTTTGTAGAAACCTTTACGTTGCCTTTGCCTTCTTCTCTGAAAGTTTTCCTGCAACTTGTGCTTCCCCCCTTCCTAGGTTAGTTTCCAGCCTTTCTTTAACCCATGGACCGCGACGCCATTAGAGAGGGTAAGAGACCCGTAGAGGAGTCCTCCCAATCTCGGTCTGATGACGAGAGTCAGGCCCCAGTAGACCATAGCCAAAGACCTCAATCGGCAGGTGGCATTGTCATCCGAGACCAAGTGAGAATAGCGGGTCCCCGATTAGAGCCGTCCCACTATCCTCTCGCCGTCCGGCACTTCCGCTGGCGGTGAGCTCCGATCCCACGGGTCCATCGGGAATAGCCTCGACCGTGACCCCTAAAGACGTAGAGACCATTAGGGCCAAGTTCCTTGTCCCTGACTTCATCGGCCTGTCTGCGCCGGAGCCCGAAGACAGGGTGACCTCCGACTATCCTGGTCGGGTCGCTCTGTACGAGGAGTTCTTCTGGTGCGGATTGCGCCTTCCTTTTCATCCCTTATTCCTCAACCTTTTAAATAGATATAAGCTGGTGCCGACGCAGTTAACTCCTAACTCAATTAGGATTATCTGTGCCTTTGTAGTTTTATGTCATTTTGAGGGGGTCCATCCCGGGTTGTCCTTGTTCCGGGCCTCCTATAAGCTTCGATGCCAAGGTGAGGGGGCCTGGTGGGCTTTTACCGCCAGGCCGGGTAAAGCTTTCCCCCTAGGTCTCCCTTCCAAGATTAGGGGTTGAAAATCTAGGTTCCTCTTCGCCCATGCCGAGGGGCTGAGAGCTGCCTGGAGAGAGCCCGACACCAGCTCCAACGATAACCCTACCGTAGAGGATAGGGATAAGGACCTGTTTACCCAGTTGTCCAACTGTCAAATCCCCAACTATAAGGAGCTCCTGTCCGAGGAGAACCTTATAGAGGCTGAGCTAGCTCCAACAGGTGAGCTTGACGCCTGAATGCCTTCGCCTTGTTCTTTGATTTGTTATGCCTTACTGTTAGTGCTGACCGTCTTTTCCTTTTGTGCAGCTATAAAGATCTCCGCTAGCGACTTCGAGGCTGCCTTTAGGCAAAAGAGGCAGTCAACCGAAGAATCGTCCAGGCCGGCGAAGAGGCTTCGGAGAAGAGACCCGGCAAGGCCAGCCGCAGTCCCTGCAGCTCCAGCGCCTGCGGGAGAACCGGCCGAGAGAAAGCCGATGGTGAGAGTGGCCCCACAACCTGCCGGGGCCGAGATCGAGGAGGGAGAGATCCCAGCCACCACCGAGGCGACGATGTTGGTCCTAGATGACGAAGACACTCCCGCTGCCACTGCTGTGCCCGAGGCGGAGCGGGTGATGATCACCGCCAATCCCCCGGTTGCTGCCGAGCCGGGGAGGGAGAGCGCTCCCCCAGCCGCCGGGGCGGGGGAGCAAGCCACAAGAAGTGCCCGAGACAGGGCAGAGGCGGCGCCCGAGGCACGGAGGGACGAGATGAGGGGCCCACCTTGGCAACCGCTCCAGGGCCGGGTCCGCCAACAAATCGAAGGTCCAGGGAAGGTACGGCTATCCCCAGGATCGGGTCCATGGCAGATGCCGTGCAGGCCCATGGCCTCGTGGCGGAGGTTCGGACCGACGAATTTGCCGAGGAGATGCAGGGGATGAGCCACTCCGAACTCCTCGACATGGCTATGGTCTCCATTGTCCAGGTACAGTCTTGAACACCCTGCATTTTTCCTCATATTTCTCCTTTCTACCACTGACACGTTTACTTTGTAGCAGATGGGCAATGCTGCAATTGGCCTTCGCGACGCTCTTGCCCATTCTTCGGAGACCCTGGGTAAGGCCTTAGCGAAGGCCGACAGGTATAGGAAGGAGAGCGCAGCACAGGCCGAAAGCCTGGCTCGCCTCCAACAAGAAACCGCGGCCCGAGAGGAGGGCATGGCCGGCCGGCTGAAAGAGATGGAGAGCCGGGCTAAGGCCGTGACCAGCCGGGCATCCGCCGCCGAGGCCAGGGTTGAGTTGGTCTCGGAGAAGTTGAAGGCTGCCTTGGAGAGAGCGGCCGCCGTGGAGAAGACGGCAGAGGCGGGGAAGGCGGCAGCGGAGGAGGTCCGTGCCACTAAGGAGAGGGCGGCCGCTGCAGAGAAGGCGGCCGCAGAGGCAATTGCCGAGAAAGCCGGGGCGGTGGCCTGCGCCGATGAGGCCAGCGCCCGCGCTGGGGAAGCCGAAGATAAGGCCCGGGACGCCGAGACCAGAGCCAAGGAGGCCGAGGATAAGGCTCAGCAAGCTGAAGTCGGGGCGGGGCAAGCGATCGCCGACTTCAAGGCCTCGAAGAATTCAAGCAGGAGGTTATCAAGGCCAGCCTTGATGCCTACGCCAAAGGCTTTGAAGTCTGCAAGACCAAGATCTCCGCGGCCCTCGAGATCGACATCGCGGAACTCGAAGACATTCAACCCGGAGGGGCTGACGAGGAGCCGACGAAGGAGCAAGACGGAGCGAAACCCGCCCCCGGCGAGCCTTGAACCGTTTCTTTTTATATGTAACCGGCCTCGGGCCTAACTCTGTACCTTTTTCCTGTATTTAATGAAAAGCAATTTTTCTGAAATTCTTCCCTGTGTCTTGGTCTTTCCACTTTTTCTATTTCTGGGCTATGTCCGAGAAGGGTACCTTGCTTGCAATCAAAGCTACTTGTACGTCAACAATGTCGCAGACGAATGTTAGGTCTTCTAACTTTGAATTTATGAAACCTTCCAACCGTGCCATGGCCGAGTCCGAGCTTTGGGACTTAATCAATACATGGTTGTGTCTTTAGGCTGTAGTCCGGCCAGGCGAATGGTTACTCAGAAATTCTCGTCACGTTGCAGATAGTTCGAAGGAAGACTTGTCTGCATATGAACTTGCTGAAGGCTCGGAGAGATTCAGTGGAGACTTGACGCCAAAAATTGACCCTGGGAACGCCGGGACCGAGTCGGGCCGGCCAGGGATGGCCTTGGCCAACTCGCGGATTTGAAGATGCCGGGGCCGAGACGGGGCGGCCAGAGATGGCCTCGGCTGACTCGGCGGGCTTGGAGATGTCGGGACCGAGTAGGGCCGACAGGGATGCCTTGGCCGACTTGGCAGAACTGGGGACGCTGAAACTGACCAAGGATGGTCGAGGCCAATTTAGTTGTTGCGATGGTGCCCAGGTTGGGCGAAGTTGACCGGGGAGGGCTATGGCCGAGTTGGCCGACTTGGGGCTTGTGGCCGCTTGGGGCCTTTAGAGTTGTCCTGACGGCTTGAATTCCACATATGGAACTGTTGGGAAGGGTACCGCCATGCCGGGGCCGAAGGGTGTTTCGTTAACCCTGGTGCTGGCGATCTCCTTTTGAACCTGCTCAGGGGTTTGTGTGCCGCCTGAGAGCCGTGCCGGGCCCAAGTGGTGCCCCATTAGCCGCGATGCCGGTAAGCTCCTTTTGAACCTGCTCAGGGGTTTATGTGCCGCCTGAGAGGCTACTCGACCGGGTACGAAGCTACTAGGGTCTTAACCGACTTGGGGGCACTGTCGTGCCGAGGCCAAGTGGTGTCCCATTAACCGCGATGCCGGTGAGCTCCTTTTGAACCTGCTCAGGGGTTTGTGTGCCGCTTGAGAGGCGACTCGACCGGGTACGAAGCTGCTAGGGTCTTAACCGACTTGGGGGCACCGCCGTGCCGGGGCCAAGTGGTGTCCCGTTAGCCGCGATGCCGGTGAGCCCCTTTTGAGAGACTTGGTCCTTAGACGTAAGGGAAAACAGGCCGTCACGCCAGAGAGGGCTTCCTTTATTGCTCAAGCTCCAGAGAATACATCATTGATAATATTGGCGGAGGTTATCCGCATTCCAGGTACGTGGAATGGGCTTCCCGTCAAGCTCTTCTAGTTTGTATGCCCCCCGGTGGAACGCCTCGGCGACGCGGTAGGGACCTTTCCCAGTTGGGGGATAGCTTGCCCCCCTCGGTAGGTTTGGATACCTCGGCCTTTCGTAGCACCAAGTCTCCGCGGCGAAAAACCTTGGAACAAACTCGAGCGTTGTAGTGGCCGCTCGCTGGCGAAAGGTCACCATGCGCAGTCTTGCTCTGTCATGCGCCTCGTCGATGAAGTCTAGATTGGCCCGAATCAGCGCGAAGTTATCTTCCTCGCTGAAGGACTCCACACGTGGACTGGGCAATCCGATCTCGACGGGAATGACGGCCTCGGATCCGAAGGAGAGACTGAAAGGAGTTTCACCCATCGGGGCTCTGGGAGTTGTGTGGTAAGCCCATATCACACTGAGGAGCTCTTCTACCCAGCATCCCTTGGAACCGTCTAGTAGAGTCCTGAGCTCTCTGAGGATGGTGCGGTTCATGACCTCAGCCTCCCCATTGGTCTGGGGGTGGCTGACAGAAGTAAATCGGTGGCGAATGCCTAGCTCCTCACAAAAGGCTTTGAATACCTCGTTGTTGAATTGGCGACCGTTGTCCGTGACGAGGGTGTGAGGCAAGCCAAAACGACATATGATCGACTTCCAGAAGAAAGCTTTAACTTTGCTCTCAGTGATTTTGGCCAACGCCTCGACCTCGACCCACTTGGTAAAATAGTCAATGGCGACTAACAAGAATTTCCGCTGCCCTGGGAATGGTCCAAGGATGTCCATTCCCCATTGGGCAAAGGGCCACGGAGCCGAGAGTGGGCTCAGCGGGGTAGACGGCTGATGTTAGATGTGCGCATGGCGCTGGCAACCGTCACACTTTTAAACTAGCTTAGCCGCGTCCTCCTTCATAGTGAGCCAGAAGTACCCCTAACGGAGAGCCTTCTAGCCTAAAGATCTACCCCCAGATGGTTCCCACAAATGCCTTCGTAGATTTCTCTGAGAATGTAGTCAGCATCGGCGGGGCCTACGCATTTAAGCAACGGGTAGGAGAATGACCTTCTTTATAGGCGCCCGTCGAGGAGGATGAACTTGGAGGCCCTCCATTTGAGCAATCTGGCATTGTTGCGGTCGTCAGGAAGGGTGCCGTCGGTGAGGTAGCGGATGTAGGCATCCATCCACATAGGTTCCTGGGTTAGCGGGAGGACTTCCTCCCCGTCCTCTATACTGGGCCTTTCTAGATATTCAATGTAGGCATCCTTGCCAAGCCATCGGCGAAAGTTGCCAGTCGAGAGAGGATGTCGACCTTGGCATTTTTACTTCGGGGGATGTAACTAATACTGAAGTAAGGCTCGAGGTCAAGAGTTGAACCTTTTTCAGGTATTGCGCCATAACAGGGTCGCGCGCCTCGTACTCTCCGTTGATTTGCCCGAAGACGAGTTGCGAGTCCGTGTAAGCTCTGAGGCGCTTTGCTCCAATCTCCTGGGCTAGCCTTAATCCGGTTAGCAGGGCTTCAGCGCCTGTTGTCGGACCGGCGAGGTGGGTCGGATCGGCGATGTCGGGGAGGTCCGCTCGGCTAAGGGCGAGCGGATTTGTGGCTAGAGCTCTTCGAAGACTCTCGGCGGGTGAGGTCGGCTTCATCCGCCCGGATGTACTTCTGGGTCGAAGGAGGAGGTCAGAGTAAGAGCTCGGGGGCTTCTTATCCAGGGAGAAGGTGAAGCGGGACGGAAGAAGTCCCGCTTCAGCGCCAGGGTGGCCACCGCATCGTCGAGATGGTAGACCTCGAGGGCGGCGGTCTTGAATCGGGACACGAAGTCCCACAGTGACTCCTTCCTTTTGGCGGACGGAGAAAAGGCTGTCTGCCACCCTTGGGATCCGGCGGCAGGCATCAAAGTGGGCCAAAAATGCCCTCTCCAGCTCCTGGAAGGAGTCTATGCTATGGGGGGGACAGGCGCGAATGCCATACACGGGCGGCCTTCCGCAGAGTTGCGGGGAAGGCCTTGCAGAGAAGGGCGTCTGAGGCGCCCTGGACTTGCATCATAACTTTGTAACTTTGTAACTCTCGAGGGGGTCAGTCTATCGTCGTACGGGTCCACCTGGGGTAAGCAGAACCTGGAGGGAACCGGTTCCTCCAGTATGCGGCGAGTGTAAGGAGGACGAGTGTCGAACTCTTCCTTCGGTTGCTGACGGTTGATCTTTCTGGCGAGCTCATCTAGTCGCCTGTTGTACTCCATGCGCTCCTCCGCCTGACGGTTGATCGTCGGGGCCCTCCGAGGCGGTTCGGAGGAAGAAGAAGAAGACAAAGGAGACGAAAGTCGGGGCTTCCGTTTTGGATCCTCCTGATGATGTGGCTCAGGAGAAAACTTGTCGGGGCATCCCGAGGGAAGCCGGGCGTCGACCGGCCTCTCGCCGGCCGACCTCCCGCCGAGGAGAGCCTTCCCTCGCCGACTGCTGACTAGCAATCTGATGCTGGTTGGCCACGAACTGCTGCTGATGGAGCCCATGGACCATGGCTGTGAGAGATTGGACTTGCTGGGAGAGAGTCGCTATCTGCTCCGCCGTTTTGGCGGCTGCATTCGGTGGTGGACCGGTGGTCGAAGGAGCGACAGCTGGAGGGTTAGCCTCCCGCTGCGCAACTGGCGGGGGAGGACCCGCCAGAACGCTGACGGAAGCGTCCTGGGCTCTGGTCACCACCATGGCTTCTAGAAGAAAATGGGGGGGGGACAAGAGGGAAAATTTTTCAGAAGCAGAAGAAAATGGGGGGGGGGACGAGAGGGAAAATTTTTCAGAAGTAGCTCAGGAAAATATTCGATACTTTGCCCCCCTTCCTGGCGCGCCAATCTGATGACGCCCGGTCACTGGTCCTGAACGTCGGGATGTGGGCTGATCCACGAACCTTCGATCCTTCGATGCGCCGAATGGCCTGCAAAAAAGTCCCAAGACCGGAGGGGATTCTCGGTGAGACCCTCCGACGCCCAAGTCAGCAATCGAGGTCACAGCAGAGAAGAAGCTCGAGAGAGCTCTTGAAAAAGGGAGAGATCTCAGAAGGACCAAAATTTTCCTCTGAGTATTAGGGTATCAAGTGTGTAAACTTGCGTTACCTGATTCTTGAAGTGATTTACCCTTTTATAGGGGTTGACGCTGGCACGATCACATGGGTTTTCATGAAGTCAGAATGTCTGCCGAGCCCTTGCATGAATCTGGGCTGTTGGTGGGCTTCGTCCCATCAGTTGCTGGCGCTGTCAGGCGGCGCGCGTCAGAGAGGTGGCGCCCTGAACTGATAGGGCCATGCTGGGGCCGATCAGACGGGAACTGGGAAAATCCCGACTTATAAGGGCCGAGCCGGATCGACCCGAGATGGCTGGGGCCAATCCCGCTGGCAAGGCAATGTCGTGGCGGGCCGAATCGACGGACTTGGAGGCGTCGGGGCCGAGTCGGGCCGGCCAGGGGTGGCTTTGGCCAACTTGGTGGAACTGGAGATGCCAAGGCCGAGTCGGGCCGGCCAGGGATGGCCTTGGCCGACTCGGCAGAACTGAAGAAGCCGGGGCCAAGTCGGACCGGCCAGGGATGGCCTTGGCCGACTCGGCGGAACTGGAGACGACGGGGCCGAGTCGGGCCAGCCGGGGATGGCCTTGGCCGACTCGGCGAAACTGGAGCCGAGTCGGGCCGGCCGGGGATGGCCTTGGCCGACTCGGCGGAACTGGAGCCGAGTCGGGCCGGCCGGGGATGGCCTTGGCCGACTCGGCGGAATTGGAGATGCCGGGGCCGAGTCGGGTTGGCCGGGGATGGCCTTGGCCGACTCGGCGGAACTGGAGACGCAGGGGCCGAGTCGGGCCAGCCGGGGATGGCCTTGGCCGACTCGACGGAACTGGAGATGGGGCCGAGTCGGGCCGGCCGGGGATGGCCTTGGCCGACTCGGCGGAACTGGAGACGCCGGGGACGAGACGGGCCGACCGGGGATGACCTTGGCCGACTCGACGAAACTGGAGACGCCGGGGCCGAGTTGGGCCGGCCGGGGATGGCCTTGGCCGACTCGACGGGATTGGAGACGATGGGGCCGAGTCGGGCCGGCCGGGGATGGCCTTGGCCGACTCGGCGAAACTGGAGACGTAGGGGCCGAGTCAGACCGACCGGAGATGGCCTTGGCCGACTCGGCGAAATTGGAGACGCCGGGGACGGCCGGGGATGGCCTTGGCTGACTCGGCGGAACTGGAGACGCCGGGGCCGAGAAGCTGGGCCTGGCCACCAATCTTATCGATAGGGAGATGCCGTGGCGGGGCCGACCGCTGTGGTCGAGGCCGGCCCGGTAGACTCGGTGATGCCTGGGCTGCAAATGCATTGATTTCATCGAAATTACCCTTATGGCTATACTTAGCCACATCAAAATTCATTAGTTTAATTTTGAACTATTATTATTGATGTATGTGGGTAGTCATTAGAGCCAGAAGGTTAGTCTAAAATCTAGTTTTTCTCCTTTTAGTTGACTAAGGTAAGAATTTCTATGCATATTTATAGGTGCGTATATATTTATAGCTCTTCTTGTCCAATTACAACTTATAACTCAAATTCCTTTCTTGATGATTATGCATGAAAATTATGTTGGTATGATTACACATGCTTTGTTAATACAAGCTATATTGAAATTATGTTGTTTATGTATGAATATTATTATGATGCAAATATGTGGCATTATTGGTTGTTTGCGCATATTTTGAATTTTATATGCTTTGATAAAATGATATTAAAATTCATGTTTATATGCTTATGATTTGTATTAAATTGATAAATTAAGAATTAAATGGTATAGATGATGACTGCCACTATGAGCCATAGTACGGCTAGATTATACTTGATTGATTTAATTACTATCAGATGCTACAATGTGATCAAATTTGGTTGCCTACCATAGCTTGACTAGTCCGGTGCCGAGCAAGAATGCTCTTATGCATGATGAACTTACTTAAAAATATTATCGAAAAATTTGTTTGAAAAGGATTGTGATATTTTGGCATTACTACCTAATGATGTCATGATTAGTTTGTCTAGATAAGAACTTGTTAATCGGGCATAATACAATAAAAAGTTCAATTTATGTCATGAAGTTAGTAGAAAAAGATTTGAAGATGGAGATGATTTATTAAATGATATGCTTATAATATATAATAAAGATTAGGTCTTCCTACTTCAGGACTAATCCCAGGAAGTCGTAGTAGAGCAGTAGCACCAATCAATTATAAAATATTCTAATTAGAAAGATCAAAAAATTTAACTTTATTACCTAATGAATTACATTTTTATTCAAATAATTATTCTATAAATTTTTTAACTTTGGAAGAAATAGATGATTTTGATATTTTGCCTTGATGGCAAGTATATGAGAATAATTATCTTTTGTTTACCATCATAATCCGTGATCTAATTATTTTGGTTACCATTAAATGCTATGATTTTAATTTGGAAAAGTCTTTGTACACCGCCCCCAGTGCAGCAAGGCGTAGGCTGCACCGGCTCTTCTGATTGGTCCACGTGGAGCCTACGTGGATGGCGGTGTCGGGTGGTATGGTCCTACTACGATGTAACATTCTAAACGTGACGGGCATTTAAAGGCTTTTTTTTTAAATTAGCATGCAGACAAAAATGCCCTTTCCCTCATTCAATCACCATTTTACTTACATTGGATTTCATCTGTACAAGAAAAAATCTTTCTTCCCCCTCGCTCTGGCTTTCGGCACGATCCTACGCCCTCGCTCTGGCTTTCGGCATGATCCTAAGCCCTCGCTCTGACTTTCCGGTTGAAAGAAAATATTTCAGCTTCGAGACTGGAATACCTGGTTACTGGAGTTTTGTACAAAAACTCCTGGAAGAAATGTAGTCCGCAGCACAAAATTCTTTTTTCGTATGAGGTTGTTGTGGTTTATGAGCTTGACGATAGGGTTTTCTACTATGGTGTCGTGGGTTTTGAACTAGGGTATAGTGTAGTGGGTTTTTCTGCAAGGGTGTCATGGGTTTTGAACTAATGCTGCTTGTCTTAACGTTTTGAACTAGGGTATCGCGGGTTTTTGAACTAGGGTGTCGTGGGTTTTTATTAGGGTGTCGTGGGTTTTGAGCACGTGTTGTGGGTTTTGAACTAGGATGGGTTTCAATAAGATAAGAGCGAATGACAGCAAACACCCCAGGAGGAATTCGCCCCCTCATGAACAGAAACCATCAATGAAGAGAGTGTGGGGAAGCCAAATACTGCGACACCTAGTACCAATGCTGCGATACCCGTGCTTAAAACTGACCACGGATAGAATCCCCATGAGACACCCCCTGGTGGAATTCAGCCGAAAATCATTCGCGACACCCCAGTTGAAATCTCACGACACCCTAGTTTTAGGGCGACGACACCCATGCTTAAAACTGATCATTGAGAGAATCTCAGCGACACCCCAGGTGGAATTCGGCCGAAAATCATTCGCAACACCCCAGTTGACGACCCTAGCTTTAGGGCGACGACATCCGTGCTTACAAATGACCACGGAAAGAATCCCCGCGACACCCCCTGGTGGAATTCGACCAAAAATCCTTCGCGACACCCCAGTTGAAATCTCACGACAACCTAGCTTTAAGGCGACGACACCCATGCCTAAAACAGACTACGGAGAGAATACGAGCGACACCCCCTGGTGGAATTTGGCCGGGAATCCTTCGCGACACCAGTTGAAATCTCACGACACTCTACCTTTAAAGAGATGACACCCGTGCTTAAAACTGACCACGGAGAGAATCCTCGCGACACCCTAGTTCGAATTCGACCGAAAATCCTTTGCGACACCCCAGATGTAATCTCACGACACCCTAGCTCTAAGGCGACGACACCCGTGCTTAAAACTGACCATGGAGAGAATCCCAGCGACATCCTAGTTCGAATTCGGCCGAAAATCCTTCGCGACACCCACCCTTACTTAAAACTGACCACATAGAGAATCCCCGCGACACCCTAGTTCGAATTCTACTGTAAATCCTTTGTGACACCCCAGTTGAAATCTCACGACACCCTAGCTTTAAAGCGACGACACCCTTACTTAAAACTGACTACATAGAGAATCCCCGCGACATCCTAATTCAAATTCGGCCATAAATCCTTCGCGACACCCCAGTTGAAATCTCACGACACCCTAGCTTTAAGGCGACGACACCCATGCTTGAACAAGGCAGGAATTTTGACGTCATCCTAGTAATTCGACGACACCATAGTAACTCAGCTATGACATCTTTTCGAGAAAAGTTGCAAAACGTGGGCAGTACCTATTGGTTTGCGGGTCAGTGTGATGTGATCGTGGCGATCCTAGTGTCCTTTCGTATTTCTCTGAGGTTGGCATAAACCCTAGAGGGTCCTTCGTCTGTTGCTCGAGAAGCCATCCTTTTGCTCGAGAAGCCATCCTTCGTTTCTTGCTCGAGAAGCCACTGATCTCCAAAATTTCTTTCCATATACTTCATTCATGGAGATGAGTGCTTTCGTTTGTGGACGGAGACCGCGAACAAGGAAGAACCAGACGGAGAAAATAGCGGAACAATGCAAGGACATGGTTCTTCGTTCGAATGAGGATGCGGCTCCTTCAAATATGTTTATCACTATGTTAAAATATTATGACATCCTCTCTTAAAATTTCATGACAAGTATGTCTTATGTCTTACCCCCTGTTTCAGTTGAAATAAAAATTGTTCCAGTCCCCTCAGTGAAGGCTTCCCAGCTGTTTAAGAATAGTTGCAGGCCGGCCGTATACGTTCAGAAGGTTTGGAAGATGGGGTTCACTAGACGGCATACAAAACTTATTCGAAGGACCCCATTTGGTGCCTACATGCAGACATTCACAATCGACGGACGACTGCTAGCAGACATCATAAGATGTCACAATGGAGGCGACGAGTTCATTTTCTGCGGAAAGCCAGTTCTATTCAGTGCCGACGAAGTCGCACTCATTCTGGGACTTCCAGCTCATGGGAAGAAGATCGACACGTCCAGCCAATTGTTCAACGGAAGGTTGTTCAGACGGTTTGGCCAGGGTTTAGATCTTCGCCAAAAAGGTTTGGAGAAGTTAATATTTCAACTCCGATCATCTAAGGCACAGGAGGATGTCGAGGACACCGTCCGACTTTGGATCGCATACATGTTGGCCATGTTTTTGGCTCCAAAGTCTAATCAGAGATGTCCACGGTATCTCATCCAGCACTTGGATGACTTAAGTCAACTGGATAGCATCGACTGGGCTTCGGCATTGAAGGAGTTGATTGTTCTGGCTCTCCCAGAAATAGCTGCTTGCTTGCGTTCCGAGGAGCCGGTCCACTCAAAGAATGCAAAAAAAGTTAGGAGGCAGCCTACCCTGTTCGGATGCTCGGCAGCACTGGTGGTAAGGATTATTGAGACGCAGAAGTAGTGTTATTAGTATAATTTTTTTGTTAATATTACATTATTTATATCCAAAAAAATTCATGTTCAGGCGTGGTTCCTCGAGCATACATCAATGCGAGAACCAGCATACCCTGATAAACTGCCCCGGCTGTTGAAGTGGTATGACCACCAAATGAAGATCCAGTCGTTCGGGTTGCGACTTGCAGCCTCACGACTTGGTAAGCTAGTACATTGCTCCATTGCTCTGACCATATTTTTCAACTTTATGTGTCAATATGTTCACTTAATATTAATTTGTTATAATCTTGCATTGCAGATGGAGGGAGCTACTGTACCACTGTCAGAAGAGCGCTGGCTTCTCACTCAGCAGAATGTAGCATCCCCTCAACCAACAGATACCTGCGCCCCTCAACCAACGGATAGCTGCGCAGGATGTGCCGAGTTGAGGACTGAATTGGAGTGCGTTAAGGATCAACTCGATGATGTCAGGCACAGGCTGTCCATTGCTGAGAGCCTCCTCACTTCACTGCTCAGAAAGGAAAGTAATGCAATAAATGAGGATAAGGGAGACGGGAAAATAGAGAAAGTGCATTCCCTGGAGTTGGTCCTCCGCGAGCCTGGTAATGAAAATAGTGAGGAGAAGAAGATGGAGGAAGACCATTCATCCGAGTGTCCAATTGAGACGGGAATGCAAAAGCAGAGGAGAAGAGATTTGAGGGGGATTCATTGGATGATAAAACAGAGTATGAGAATGAAAATAAAGATGAGTCCATATCCGATAATAAACTTGGCACCCCTGCGCCAAAGGGTGATAATATGGACATAGAAATCGTTGGAGTGCCTTCGCTTGTTAGGAGGGTTAAAAAAGAGCCGAGGAAGCGTAAGGCATCCACGGTCGTTGGAATGTTATGAGACAACCCGTCCTAAAAAGTCGGCGAAGACAGTGGGCACGTCAAAGCCCAACACAACGGTCGAAGATGACCAAATTATTATTCAAAATTTTTTGAGCGAACGACTAACCGACGAGATCGTCTACACCAATATGTTTTCTGGCGTTGTAACAAGAAAAAATCTTCAAGATCTCATTAACAATGAAATGATAATAGATGATGTAAGTATATCAAGAAACATTTTCTAGTTGTTGATTTTAGAATTATATTAATCGTTTACATTGCATTGGCAGATAATTGATGTCGGCCAGGAGTTTCTGATGCGCAACTGGAACAGAGCATCCGACCGATACCATAAGTGCATATTTGCATCAGTTTTCATCTCCGCTGTGTCTGACTTCTTCATCACCTGCTCATGAACTCGCTGGAACATCAGGGGCCTCGATATTTGACAATGTATCCGATGAAGATAAGGCCCAATTCCAGTTTCTTTTCACCATAAGGGCCTTATCTTCATCGGATACATTGTCAAATATCGAGGCCCCTGATGTTTCAGCGAGTTCATGAGCAGGTGATGAAGATGTCAGACACAGAGCGGAGACGAAAACTGATGCAAATATGCACTTATGGTATCGGTCCGGATGCTCTGTCCAGTTACGCATCAGAAACTCCTGGCCGGCATCAATTATCTGCCAATGCAATGTAAACCGATTAATATAATTCTAAAATCAACTAGAACAGGTTTCTTGATATACTTACATCATCTATTATCATTTCATTGTTAATGAGATCTTGAAGATTTTTGCTTGTTATAACGCCAGAAAACATATTGGTATAGACAATCTCGTCGGTTAGTCGTTCGCTCAAAAAATTTTGAATAATAATTTGGTCATCTTCGACTGTTGTGTTGGGCTTTGACGTGTCCACTGTCTTCGTCGACTTTTTAGGACAGGTTGTCTCATAACATTCTCCGATGATCGTGGATACCTTACGCTTTCTCGGCTCTTTTTTAACCCTCCTAAAAAGCGAAAGCACTCCAACGATTTCTATGTCCATATTATCACCCTTTGGCGCTGGGGTGCTAAGTTTATTATCGAATATGGACTCATCTTTATTTCATTCCCATGCTCTGCTTTATCATCCAATGAATCCCCCTCTAATCTCTTCTACTCTGCTTTTGCATTCCCCGTCTCAATTGGACACTCGGATGAATGGTCTCCTCCATCTTCTTCTCCTCACTATTTCCATTACCAGGCTCGCGAAGGACCAACTCCAGGGAATGCACCTTCTCTGTTTTCCCGTCTCCCTTGTCCTCCTCATTTATTGCATTACTTTCCTTTCTGAGCAGTGCAATGCAATGTAAACCGATTAATATAATTCTAAAATCAACTAGAACAGGTTTCTTGATATACTTACATCATCTATTATCATTTCATTGTTAATGAGATCTTGAAGATTTTTGCTTGTTATAACGCCAGAAAACATATTGGTATAGACAATCTCGTCGGTTAGTCGTTCGCTCAAAAAATTTTGAATAATAATTTGGTCATCTTCGACTGTTGTGTTGGGCTTTGACGTGTCCACTGTCTTCGTCGACTTTTTAGGACAGGTTGTCTCATAACATTCTCCGATGATCGTGGATACCTTACGCTTTCTCGGCTCTTTTTTAACCCTCCTAAAAAGCGAAAGCACTCCAACGATTTCTATGTCCATATTATCACCCTTTGGCGCTGGGGTGCTAAGTTTATTATCGAATATGGACTCATCTTTATTTTCATTCCCATGCTCTGCTTTATCATCCAATGAATCCCCCTCTAATCTCTTCTACTCTGCTTTTGCATTCCCCGTCTCAATTGGACACTCGGATGAATGGTCTCCTCCATCTTCTTCTCCTCACTATTTCCATTACCAGGCTCGCGAAGGACCAACTCCAGGGAATGCACCTTCTGTTTTCCCGTCTCCCTTGTCCTCCTCATTTATTGCATTACTTTCCTTTCTGAGCAGTGAACTAAGGAGGCTCTCAGCAATGGACAGCCTGTGCCTGACATCGTCGAATTGATCCTTAACGCACTCCAATTCAGTCCTCAACTCGGCACATCCTGCGCAGCTATCCATTGGTTAAGGGGCGCAGGTATCTGTTAGTTGAGGGGATGCTACATTCTGCTGAGTGAGAAGCCAACGCTCTTCTGACAGTGGTACAATTGCTTCCTCCATATGCAACGCAAGATTATAACAAATTAATATTAAGTGAACATATTGACGCATTAAGTTGAAAAATATGGTCAGAGCAATGAAGCAATGTACTAACTTAGCAAGTCGTGAGGCTACAAGTCGGCAACCCGAACCGACTGGATCTTCATTTGGTGGTCATACCACTTCAACAGCCGGGGCAGTTTATCAGGGTATGCTGGTTCTCGTATTGATGTATGCTCGAGGAACCACGCCTGAACATAATATTTTTTGGATATTAAATAATGTAATATTAACAAAAAAATTATACTAATAACACTACTTCTGCATCATAATAATCCTTACCACCAGTATTGCCGAGCATCCGAACAGGATAGGCTGCCTCCTAACTTTTTTTGCATTCTTTGAGTGGACCGGCTCTTCGGAACGCAAGCAAGCAGCTATTTCTGGGAGAGCCAAAAGCAATCAACTCCTTCAATGCCGAAGCCCAGTCGATGCTATCCAGTTGACTTAAGTCATCCAAGTGCTGGATGAGATACCGTGGACATCTCTGATTAGACTTTGGAGCCAAAAACATGGCCAACATATATGCGATCCAAAGTCGGACGGTGTCCTCGACATCCTCCTGTGCCTTAGATGATCGGAGTTGAAATATTAACTTCTCCAAACCTTCTTGGCGAAGATCTAAACCCTGGCCAAACCGTCTGAACAACCTTCCGTTGAACAATTGGCTGGACGTGTCGATCTTCTTCCCATGAGCTGGAAGTCCCAGAATGAGTGCGACTTCGTCGGCACTGAATAGAACTGGCTTTCTGCAGAAAATGAACTCGTCGCCTCCATTGTGACATCTTATGATATCTGCTAGTAGTCGCCCGTCGATTGTGAACGTTTGCATGTCGACGAAGGCACCAAATGGGGTCCTTCGAATAAGTTTTGTATGTCGTCTAGTGAACCCCATCTTCCAAACCTTCTGAACGTATACGACCGACCTGCAACTATTCTTAAACAGCTGGGAAGCCTTCACTAGGGGGACTGGAACAATTTTTATTTCAACTGAAACAGGGGGTAAGACATAAGACATACTTATCATGAAATTTTAAGAGAGGATGTCATAATATTTTAATATAGTGATAAACATATCTGAAGGAGCCGCATCCTCATTCGAACGAAGAACCACACGTCCTTGCATTGTTCCGCCATTTTCTCCGTCTGGTTCTTCCTTGTTCGTGGTCTTCGTCCACAAACAAAAGCACTCATCTTCATGAATGAAGTATACGGAAGAATGAACTATGGAAGAAATTTTGGAGACCAGTGTGGCTTCTCGAGCAAGAAACGAAGGATGGCTTCTCGAGCAAAAGGATGGTTTCTCGAGCAACAGATGAAGGACCCTCTAGGGTTTATGCCGACCTCAAAGAAATACGAAAGGACACCAGGATCGCCACGATCACATCACACTGACCCGCAAACCCATAGGAACTGCCCAAGTTTTGCAACTTTTCTTGAAAAGATGTCATAGCTGAGTTACTAGGGTGTCGTCGAATTAGTACTAGGGTGACGTCAAAATTCCCGCCTTGTTCAAGCATGGGTGTCGTCAACTTAAAGCTAGGGTGTCGTGAGATTTCAACTGAGGTGTCGTGAAGGATTTACGACCGAATTCGAACTAGGGTGTCGCGGGGATTCTCTATATGGTCAAGTTTAAGTAAGGGTGTCGTCGCCTTAAAGCTAGGGTGTCGTGAGATTTCAACTGGAGTGTCGCGAAAGATTTACGGCCGATTTCGAACTAGGGTGTCACGGGGATTCTCTATGTGGTCAGTTTTAAGTAAGGGTGTCGTCGCCTTAAAGCTAGGGTGTCGTGAGATTTCAACTGGAGTGTCGCGAAGGATTTACGGCCAAATTCGAACTAGGGTGTCGCTGGGATTCTCTCCATGGTCAGTTTTAAGCACGGGTGTCGTCGCCTTAGAGCTAGGGTGTCGTGAGATTACATCTAGGGTGTCGCAAAGGATTTTCGACCGAATTCGAACTAGGGTGTCACGGGGATTCTCTCCGTAGTCAGTTTTAAGTACGAGTGTCATCTCTTTAAAGCTAGGGTATCGTGAGATTTCAACTGGGGTGTCGCGAAGGATTCCCGACCGAATTCCACCAGTGGATGTCGCGGGGATTCTCTCCGTGGTCGGTTATAGGCACAGGTGTCGTTGCCTTAAAGCTAGGGTGTCGTGAGATTTCAACTGGGGTGTCGCAAAGGATTTTCGGCCGAATTCCACCAGAGGGTGTCGCGGGGATTCTCTCCGTGGTCATTTGTAAGCATGGATGTCGTCGCCCTAAAGCTAAGGTGTCGTGAGATTTCAACTGGGGTGTCGCAAATGATTTTTGGCCGAATTCCACCAGGGGGTGTCGCTGGGATTCTCTCCGTGTTCAGTTTTAAGCATGGGAGTCGTCGCCCTAAAGCTAGGGTGTCGTGAGATTTCAAATGGGGTGTCGCGAATGATTTTCGACTGAATTCCACCAGGGGGTGTCTTGCGGGAATTCTCTCTGTGGTCAGTTTTAAGCACGGGTATCGCAGCATTGGTACTAGGGTGTCGCAGTATTTGGCTTTCCCACACTCTCTTCATTGATGGTTTCTGTTCACGAGGGGGGTGAATTCCTCCTGGGGTGTTTGCTGTCATTCGCTCTTATCGCTGGGATTCTCTCTGTGTTCAGTTTTAAGCACGAGTGTCGTCGCCCTAAAGCTAGGGTGTCGTGAGATTTCAACTGGGGTGTCGCGAATGATTTTGGCCGAATTCCACAGGGGATGTCTCATGGGGATTCTCTCCGTGGTCAGTTTTAAGCATGGGTATCGCAGCATTGGTACTAGGGTGTTGCAGTATTTGGCTTCCCCACACTCTCTTCATTGATGGTTTCTGTTCACGAGGGGGGTGAATTCCTCCTGGGGTGTTTGCTGTCATTCGCTCTTATCGCTGGGATTCTCTCTGTGTTCAGTTTTAAGCACGAGTGTCGTCGCCCTAAAGCTAGGGTGTCGTGAGATTTCAACTGGGGTGTCGCGAATGATTTTTGGCCGAATTCCACCAGGGGATGTCTCATGGGGATTCTCTCCGTGGTCAGTTTTAAGCATGGGTATCGCAGCATTGGTACTAGGGTGTTGCAGTATTTGGCTTCCCCACACTCTCTTCATTGATGGTTTCTGTTCACGAGGGGGGTGAATTCCTCCTAGGGTGTTTGCTACCATTCGCTCTTATCTTGTTGAAACCCACAACACCCTAGTTCAAAACCCACGACACCCGTGCTCAAAACCCACAACACCCTAGTTCAAAACCCGCGATACCCTAATTCAAAACGTTAAGACAAGCAGCATTAGTTCAAAACCCACGACACCCTTGCAGAAAAACCCATTACACCCTAGTTCAAAACCCATGACACCATAGTTCAAACGTTAAGACAAAGCATTAGTTGAAAACCCACGACACCCTAGTAGAAAACCCTATCGTCAAGCTCATAAACCACAACAACCTCATAACGAAAGAATGTTTTGTGCTGCGAACGACATTTCTTCCAGGTATTCCAGCCTCGAAGCTGAAATATTTTCTTTCGACGGGAAAGTCAGAGCGAGGGCTTAGGATCGTGCCGAAAACCAGAGCGAGGGGTAGGATCGTGCCGAAAGCCAGAGCGAGGGGGAAGAAAGATTTTTTCTTGCACAGATGAAATCCAACGTAAGTAAAATGGCGATTGAATGGAGGAGAAAGGGCATTTTCATTTGCACGCTAATTTTAAAAAAAGCAAAGCGCTTTAAATGCCCGTCATGTCAGAACGTTACATCGTGCAGGGCCATACCGTCTGGCACCGTCATCCATATAGGCTCCACGTGGACCAATCAGAAGAGCCGATGCAATCTACGTAGGCCTTGCTGCAACGGGAGCGGTGTACAAAGACTTTTCCTTTTAATTTTATAAAATTGGCTGAATGAATGTGGTCCAATGATGCAATCTGGATGAACCGATTGTTGATTAAAATGTCGTCCATTTGATTTGGGCTTGAGCGTACCTCTACGGACTGATGTACTTAGCGGTTGTGTGTATCTAAAGCCCAATAGTAACCCGTGATAGGATGGCTTATTAAGGGTTTCATTATAAATAAGCTAGGTCCTCTCTTCTCTCCTCATATGTTGTGATTGATTTTTTCCATCAACAACACTACCTATTAAATGTTTCATCTACTGCATAAATCATGGTACAAACAGGTACAAAATAAAATTTTATGTTGTTACTATTTGGTATTCTAAAATCCCACTTATGCAATCCTAAAAATTTCTACATGTGGTATCAAAGCAGGCATATATGAATTTAGAACCCTATTTTCTTGTCATCTCATTATGATTTATGTATAGAGTTTTGTTGGATCGATGGATGGGAGTTGTTGATAATCGGATAAGGTGAGATTTTTTTTTTAATTTTGCTATTAGTTATCTCCAACTTTGGATAAAATGAGTTGGAGGTTCTAATCTCCGGTAAGATCCCCGTGATCAGAACCATCCAATCAAAACTCTTATCATGAAGATAAGCCTGGATTAAAATATTGAATACGGGTTGATGTGGAAGCGATACTAGTAATCAAATTGAGAAAATGATTGCGTACCTTGTTACAAAAGATTTTGCTTGGATTTCTTCTTGAGAATAAACGGAAAAGTCTTTAATCCTCAACTTCCTAAATGAGCAAGAAGGTATGGCCAAGGAAATAAGCAAGGATTTTGGTGAATAAAAATCAGTCGAGTTCTTAAAAAACACAGAGTTTTCTTTGAACAAGACGAGCAGATGAAAGTAGAAAATATTTTTCTCAATCTCTGATCATGGCGCTCGCTATTTATGAATGGTAAGCGATATGCTAATTGAAGAAAACGACGCATCCCTACGGAAAAGATGCTTCTCATCATTATCTAAAGACGCACGAGGAAGACGACGTTGCTTCATAAAAAAAACACGTTGTCTCTGGTAAAGATCCCTTCTACGCCTGATCTGAGAACATCATGCCCAATGGGCTGGCTAGTCTAGAGGCTCATTAGGACCAAGGCCCATAGAGCCTAAACCCAAAGTTCTCAAACCACCCATGGCCTCCACTTTGGTCACGGATTCATGTTACAGAGTTTAGTTTCATTAAGAAATTTTTCTCTAATCTTTCTAAAAAATCAAACACAATATTAGACGGCATTACTTGCTCATCGCATCACCTAAAAAAATTTTTAAATGAATTTTTAAAATTTAGGAGCTACACTTTAGACTTCGCGGGACACACATACCCTAGCTCCCAAGAATATTGTCCTTACACCGCTATTCCCTATGACTCAGGACAATATTCTTAGTCGTGATTTATTTCCACCAGAAAATCATAACTGCACTCTAGGATATGCGCGATATTTATGTCGAGATAAAATAAATTGTCACATAAGATAATTCCATCCCTGACTTATGAGATCGATACGCAAATGGTTCCTTCGTGCGACACTCGAATATTGGCATCAAGTAATTTGTGTACTTTTATCACTTGTCCAATATCCATCTAACACCTTGAGCTCTAGGTTCCCTCATATCCATCCACTAAGCGTCATGAATCAACCCGTCGATTGATCATGTCTACGCTCGATCTATAAAGATCACTATGCATAGTTTTAAGATAGATTAATTTGAACCTCTCAAGGAAGTGTTATTATTTTCTCATGAAAGTACATGAATGACTATATTGCGAGTATGTTCTCAGACCCTAGTGGCATATGCCCAACCCATCGAGTATCAATCATTTATGGACTTTGCTTATTTGATGAATCAAAGCATAGATGCTATAAGTCTGAGTTCAGTGACTTGCTCAAGCTTAAAAACCATCATACTCTCATAGCTATGAGTTAAATTTCATGATAGTACATTTTTAAAATTTATTCTCATGTAAGTCTGTCAATACGCAATATGCGTACTAATATACTAATTCGAGAATCCCTCTCAAATAATCAAGACAAACTATCTTTCATAGTACTAGTATATTACTGTAAAGATGTTCATTTTTAGGAAATTAAAGATGTCAAGATATCAATGCAAGATTTGCATGAAACCTATGAGAAGAGCTGAAGAATAAATATAAAGATGTAATTAAAGAATTAAATGAGCTGAAGCTAATAATGAATAAAAGAGTTATCATAGAAGATGAAAAAAGAGTGATTGGAGTAGATACAGATATCCATCTTATACATCAATGATAAGAGTATTTGCCCATAAGAGATTTTTCTCATGGCTACGGTTCAAAGGTACAATGAAAAAAAGGATAATTAAGTTTAAGGGGTGTCGAAAAAAAAGGTAAACTTAATTGTGTTGAAGAAACCGAAAGGTCATAATAAATTCTGAAGGATTAATTATAGTGGCAAAAAAACTAAGAGTCACATTGAAAACTGAAGAGTCGCGTAGAAAAACCAAAAATCAAATGGGAAGACTAAAAGGTTATATTATGATGTATTTATGAGGAAAGATCAATAGTCACTTTCTATGTCTGTATATAGGACATATTGTATTAAGTCTAAATGAGTGAGGATATGAAATGATAATTGTTGCCGCCGGGATCCGTCCTCCGACTCGGGCGCGGTCAATCTCCAGGGAGAGCGGTGCTGCGGACCTGCACAAGAAGTCCACACGCGGAGGCGCTGGGATAGCCCTCAGCGGAAGACCCTCCGACGCTCAAGTCAGTAGAGAAGAAATCAGCGATCAACCAGACAATGGGGAGGTGGATCTCTCCGGGAAGCCTCTCCGGGGGCGGCCAATCGGAAGCTCTAAGGCGGGCAGAGCACCGACGAGCTGCCGGGAGAGAGGAGTGATTCCAGAGTTTTTGTGCGTCAAGAGTCGCGTACCTGAGGGAATCTGCCAATCTGATATTTATAGACTGTCACCTGGGGACTTGAGCATCTTCTGGAAGGTTCTGGGGTTGTTACGATACGGGGGTAGACAGAATCAGGCCGTTGTGGGGCCGTTAGAATCCACGCCTTGTTTGTTAAGGGATCGACGGCTGGGAGAGCCCCTTGATGTCTTGGGATCTGGGTGAGTAGACCTGGGGCGGTTACAATAGGTCTTAGGCCACGTCTCAACATGATTCCTTGCCTAAGGTGCTGCTCGGGTAAGCTTAAGCTCTCCCGCGTCAGGTTCCGCGGAGGTAGACGTCAGGGCGTGGATCGCTAGGTAGAAGCGAGCTACGGAAGCCCGGAAGGGGCCGAGCTAGGGAAGCCCGGAAGAGGCCGAGCTAGGGAAGCCCGGAAGGGGCCGAGCTACGGAAGCCCGGAAGGGGCCGAGCTAGGGAAGCCCGGAAGAGGCCGAGCTACGGAAGCCCGGAAGAGGCCGAGCTACGGAAGCCCGAGAGGCCGAGCTAGGAAGCCCGGAAAGGCCGAGCTAGGAAGCCCGGAAGGGCCGAGCTACGGAAGCCCGAAAGAGGCCGAGCTAGGGAAGCCCGGAAAGGGCCGAGCTACGGAAGCCCGGAAGGGCCGAGCTACGGAAGCCCGGAGGGAGACGGCGGGAGGAGGTCAGCCTTAGCCGCCTCGCACGGATATCAATGCAATGACGATTTTACCCCCCAACACATGCCCTCCACTCCCTAGTTCGAAGCGTAGGTTCGGGCGTAGGGAGTATAAGCTCAAGTGGCGCGCCCTGATGGGACGTCTTGGCCTAAACAGTTCATGCAATGATGCCCTAATTAATGCGACAGGGCCATCGTACCTTCGGAGGTAAGGTTCCTCCATTAGCGACGGTTGAGATTGTGCCGTGCCGTGAATCCCGATCGATATGGAGGTTTGTCGAGGCGATTCCGGACGCCTCGAATGAGACGTCCCGCCTCCCCAGGGCGGTTCCTTGGCGGAGAAGCGAAGTGACAGCCGCCCTATATATATATACTTATGCACATGTGCGCATGTTCGCGGCGTCTTCTCACCTTGTTTTCAGAAGAGCATTGGTCTCTCATCCTCTCCAGCGTTCATCGTTTTCGCCCAGGATTTCCCTCAACCGAGATGGCGATGAGCCCTGAAGATGTGGCCTCAGAAATCGTTGCTGAGGATTTGGGGAGGATTCACCAAAGGTATGGTCTGCCCCTGGATGTAGTTTTGCGGGTGCCGGAACCCGAAGATAGGGTTACTCGGGGATTAGAGTCCGGAGTCTTTATCTATGAGGATAGTTTTAAGGCGGGTCTTCGTTTTCCTCTCCATCCCTTGGTGAAGGAGATCATGACCCACTACAACATCTGTCCATCGATGGTGGCTCCAAATAGTTGGCGGAACATCGTCGGATTTATTTCGATGTGTCACCAGATCCAAAGTCGTTGCAACTCTCCCCCTTTTCCGCACCTGTTACCACTGACTCCCGGGAGGAAATCGGAGTGGACCTCCATCGGGCCCCGGAGATCTTTTAATGTCATCGCGGATAAGCCTTCTTCCATCAAGGGGTGGAAGAGCCGATTTCGTGATTGCGGAGGGGAACATCGGTTCCGATTTCCCTCGACGATGGGGGGAAGTTGCGAGGGATGCGGAGACGCATCCGGCCTTATCGGCGCAGGAGGAGAGGGACCTGGATGTCCTTCGTAATGGACAGGTATTTTCGGCTAACGACCTGTTATCGGAGGGGGCCCTCTTCGCAGCCGGGCTCAGCCCTCTGGATCCACAAGGTGAGTCCCTTTTTGCGCTGTGTATTTTTCCGATTACCGCGCTTGGGTCTGAGTATGTAAATCCGGTTTGACAGCCACAAGGTTGGCGTTGTCGAGCCTCTCCAAGAGGAAGAGGGGGAAGCGCCCGGGGAAGGTAGCGGTGCGGACAGCGGCCGACCCGAGAAAAGGGCCCATACCTCGCCAAAAGCCCGCCGGACGTGGAGCAGTCCCCATAGGACCGCCGGGGGCGAAGGAGGATCCGGGGGAATGGCCACGGCACCTGGCGCCTCGTACTGGAGATTCGGACAGTTCGGATGAAGCTCCGCTGGCTCGTCCGACCGCGTCCCCTTGAAAGAGGAACCTGCGACGGGTCCAGTGGAGGCGGCCGTAGCAGAGGGGTCCATTGTCCCCGCGGGATTACCACTGGCTCCAGCGGGAGAGGGGGAGGAGACAGCCGCAGCGGAGGAAGTTCAGGGGGAGCCCCTGCTTGGTCTATCCGCCGGGGAGTCTGGTAGCAGTGAGGTGGGCCGCCCTCGATGGGTCAAGAGGCGGTTCAGACCGAGACCTCGGGGGAGCCCGCGGAGGAGACGCAGGTGGTGGCGACTGGAGAGGATGCACCGGTGGAGGGAGCACAACAAAGTGGGGTCCCACGATCGGGGCCCTCGAAGAAGATTTTGGGGAGGCTGGCGCTTGGGCTGGCCGAGCTATCTGAAGAGGCCCAAGCCAGGGCCCTGACGGAGGAGGCTGGGAGGCTGAAGGCTTCTCAGCTGGGGGTCGTCCAGGCCGGTCCCTCAGGCGGGGCCGGTCAACCCAGCAGCTCGGAGGCTAGCATTGACGAGGCGTTTTCCGCCATGATAAGGTCGGTCCTGCATCCGGGTGCGGATCCATCGACGGACGAGTTTGCTGACCGGGGTTGGTAGATGCTGCGTTCGGGCAGCAAGGTGTAGCTGAGGTATCCATCTCCTTCCGCCATAGATAATACGACTTTGATGAGATGACCCGGGACTACGCTTCGAAGGTGAGTCTTTTCCAGCGTGTCAGATGTTTCCGATGGACCCCGTTGTGGGCGCTTATTCAGTTTTTGCCTTTGCAGAGCGTTTTGCTTTCCCGGGCGATTTGCTGGCGCTTGAGTTTGGCGACGGGGGCCAGCGTCCAGGCCCGGAGGGAGAATGTCGAGCTCCAGTCGCGGCTGAAGGTGTCTGAGCAGTTCGAAGAGCTCATGGACACGATGGACAGGAACTCGAAGGCGGCAGGGCGGCACATCAGGCTGCCGTGGACGAGGTGTCCAAGCAGAAGCGCAGGGTGGAGGAGTTACAGGGACTCCTAGCGAAGAACGATGACGCGTGCTTGGAGTTGGCCAAGATCAAATCGAAACACTCCGCGGAGGTGGCGGCGATGCGGCGGGAACACGGCGAGAGTTGAGCCGGTTGAGGAGAGAGGCCGACGACGAAAGAAAACGCCTGACGAGAATGTTGGGCGAGGTGGAGGAGAAATTGAAAAGGCGTGATGACGAAATCGCCGAATTGAAGGAGAACGCGAGGTGGCAACAAGGAATAATGACTCGAGTGAGTGGCGAGTTATCGCAAGCTCGCGGGGAGATTGAAGCCGGACGATCGAAGATCAGTACCCTGCAAGAGAGGGGAGCTGGTCGGCGCTGACAGGACGAGGGCCCGGAGTGAGGCTGAGGAGCTGGCCGGAAGGTTGGCCAGGCGAGAGGGGGAGGTATGCTCTTATTTTACCCTCTTATTTTTCTATTGGTTCCCTGCGATGCCGATTGTCCTTGACTTTTCCAGATGGCGAGGATGGGGTCGGAGATTCAGGCTCTCCAAAGTGCGTTCGCGTCTGCTCGCAGCAGGAGCTCGGAGCTCGAGATACGGTCTAGCGAGCTTGAGGGCAAAATGCCATTTTGAAGGCCCAAGTGCGAGGCCGAGAAACGGGTGAGGCCAACACGCAGCTCGCCATTCAGGGGAGGCAAGACGCTATGAACGTAGACGCATTCCGTCACGGGATGGAAGAGTGTAAGCAGAGGATACTTAGCGGGCGGAGTGGGACCTTTCTTTTCTGAGCGTCGAAGATCCGAAGACGGCGAGTCGAAGAAGAAGAAGAAGAAGAAGGAAGGAAGACGATATAGCGTTCGATGCCTTCCATGCATGGGAATCCATAGGAATCAGTGCGAATTCTCAGTGAGCGCTCGGAGTGGGATCTTTCTTTCCTGAGCGCCCAAGATCCCGACGATGGCGAGTCTGAAGAAGAAGAAGAAGAAGACGAATATGCCGACATGTCTGACGACGAACCTGGCGCCGCCCCTAGTCCCAGCGAAGCTGCAGTTTCTGAGGGACGATCGCAAACTGCCGCCGAGGGGGCAAGAACATTGGAGAAGGGTGAGCCTAGTCACGCCTCCGCAGGCGCAACTGAGGGCTCCTCAAAGGCTGGTGCGGCTCCTGGTTCGTAGGAGTTTTATTGTACCTTGCTTATCTGTCGTTCCTTAATAAAAGAACTTTCTGTTTTGACTTAAGTGCTGTCCAGGTTTGGCCTCATCGTTGCCCAGTTTCGCCTTGAGCGGTCTGTGGCTCGCTGGCGATCTTGGGTTATCTTTATTCCAAGACTAGGCAAAC
>UESW01001855.1:65245-159968 GCA_900491605.1 Calamus simplicifolius
AATTAGGTCGGCTGGGGCCGATGAATAAAATAGATCGGCTGGGGCCGACAGAAGAAATAGGTCGGCTAGGGCTGACGGACGAAAATAGGTCGGCGTGGGCCGACAGAAGGAATAGGTCGGCTAGGGCCGACGGACGAAAATAGGTCGGCATGGGCCGACAGAAGAATAGGTCGGCTGGGCCGACGGACGAAAATAGGTCGGCGTGGGCCGACAGAAGAAATAGGTCGGCTAGGGCCGACGGACGAAAACAGGTCGGCGTGGGCCGACAGAAGAAATAGGTCGGCTAGGGCCGACGGACGAAAATAGGTCGGCGTGGGCCGACAGAAGAAATAGGTCGGCTAGGGCCGACAGGCAAAAATAGGTCGGCTGGGGCCGACGGATAAAATGGGTCGGCTGGAGCCGACGGATAAAATAGGTCGGCTGGGGCCGACAGATAAAATGGGTCGGCTGGGACCGACGGATAAAATAGGTCGGCTGGGGCCGACAGATAAAATAGATTTTCGTGCTTCCTGCCAGCGCCCTGCTGTCCGCAGGCAATTCGGTTTTTACTTTACTAGAAGCGATGATACGGCAGAGTGGGGGGTATAAAGCTGCATCAGAGCTTTCCGGAAGGTGCTCTTTTCCCATGCAGGCTACCTCGTTGCGATGCGCACGCAACCGTCCACTATTGGACAGTACTTTTTCAAAGGACGATTTTCTGAGCCCGCCGGTTTTCGAAGCGTCAACGGATGATTTCCTGTATTTACTAGCCATGATTCGGGATCAGGAGGGGATCTTCGTACACGTCCTGTTATAGGCGGTGGATTTGGCGCGCAGTGGGGCGCCAATCTTGAGAGACCACGTGGAGGTACTGCTTGGAAGTTTAAATCTCGGGACGCGCAGTCTGGGTAGCTTTTGGTCCATTTCCGCCTATAAAAAGGAAAAGGGGGTCTCAACTGGTTATCCCCAAGGCTTCTTTCTCGTCAGAGCTTCCGTCATGCTCGTTTTTCTGTTGCTACGAGTGGGAGGATCGACTTTTCCTTTCATGGGCTCCTTGCCGCCGGATAGCTGGGGCGATCGGGGAGCAGCTGGAGGATGGCTCGTCCTTAGGGGATGAGTCCCGAGATCACATGGAGAGCGCACATGGAGGGCGCAGAGATCACACGGGGAGCGCACATATAACTCTTCCCGTGTGACCTTTGCGGCCGGTTACGGGGGGCTTATGGCAGGAGGCGTATCGACACCCCCGTAACACGCACAGACTCCCCCTTTTTTCGCTGGCTTGGGTTCCCGTCCCTTCTCTGAGGGGAATCCTTGCCATGGGAGGGGAATTATGGGAGCAACCGGGGTCGGATGGTCCCCGGTTCCCTTGGCCCGACGACCCGCGATCCAGCACCCCCTCCTAGGGGAGCAGGCTGGATCGTCCGGATCCTCAGAATCAGCATCCGCAGGCCATGTCTCCTTTTGGATCTTTTAATTCATCCGCCCGGAGGACTGATTCCGTGGTTTGCCTGGTTTGTCGATCCGGCCGTCGGAACATCGCAGTCGCCTAGGTCTGCTTTGGAGCAGTTGCTCGGGTTTTGAATTTGTCTTTATTTTATGCATTTCAATGTTCTTGTAACGCCTGTGAGGCATTTGTAATTGATCATGATCGGCAATAAAGAGAATTATATTCTGTGTCTCAATCTCTATCTTTTCTTGTGCCGAGCTTTTTGCTATTGTTGTTTGCGGGCGTCAAAAGCGTTCCGTTCGTCCTTAGACAAGGATCCCACGTCACTCGAATTAATCGAGGTTCGTATTCGGCGATTCGTAGATCATTCGGGGCAACACGCCCCTTACTCTGGTCGGAAGCTTGGTGTTTTCGCGCTTCGCTTTTCGTAAAGCCTGATTTATCGTAGGTCGGTCTTGGCCGAAGCTCAGGGAATTCGCACCCCTTCTCGTCATGGTTCAAGGGACCAGTCACTCGGGATAGTCGAGTTTCGAGGAACATTTTACTTGGTCCTGCCAAGGCTCGAAGAATTTCGTAGCTCGGTCCTGCCGAGGTTTGAAGAATCTTGCAGCTCGGCCTTGCCAAGGTTTGGAGAACTTTGTAGTTCGGCCACACCGAGGTTCGAAGGATTTTGTAGCTCGGCCCTGCCGAGGTTCGGAGAATTGGTAGCTCGGCCCTGCCGAGGTTCGGAGAATTTTGTAGCTCGGCCCTGCCGAGGTTCGGAGAACATTTTACTTGGCCCTGCCAAGGTTCGGAGAATTTTGTAGCTCGGCCCTGCCGAGGTTCGAAGAACTTTTGTAGCTCGGCCCTGCCGAGGTTCGAAGAATTGGTAGCTCGGCAGGGCCGAGGTTCGGAGAATTGGTAGCTCGGAGGGAGCGATTCAGCCGCCGTTGCAGGCCACAGCGTTAGGTCCACGTGGCGCTTGATAAAGGGGGCGCCCGAGCGGAACGGGCGGCGTGTTGTCACGCTTTTATTGGCGATGCTGCTTTTTCCGAGGGGGCGAGTTATCGGCCGAGCAGCGGACTTCCACGTTTTTCAAAAAAAGGGGGTAGTTTTAAGCGGCTCGGGGAAGCGCCGAATGTATTTAATGCGAGGGGCGACAGATTGGAAAGTGTTCGCCTGGGGAACCCTCGATCAATCTGCTCGCGCTTATCGATCTTACTCGGGATAGGGCGCGACTCTTCGGATTCCTCACGTATTAGAATGGTGACACGTGGCAAACTCTCATGGGTCGGCGTTTGCAGCGCGGCCGATCGGGATACCTGCCTGGCGGGTATAAATATGACCGAGGGGGATTGGTTTCGGCCATCCCTCGGTCTGGGCTCCGAAAAGGAATGGCCTCTCCAGCGCGATCGTCAAGTGACTCGTATTCCTTACTTAGCAGCCTGCCGCACTCGGAGGGGAGGTGCACCTCCGTGACTGTCGACGGGCTGAGCCTTGCTTCGGGCCTCGCGATCAATGAGCAGCTTGCAAGGACTACCGAGGAATTTTTGGACGTTTCTGTCAAGGAGGCGGAAGCCTCACGCCGGGTGATAGACCGGCAGGGGGAGGAGATAGCGTCCCTGCGTCAGCAGGTAGCTGACCTGACGGGACGCCTGGAGGAGTTACTGGCCTCTGGGGGTGACTGACTCCAGGGCCTCTGCCCGTTCTTGTTTTTGCTTTTTGCAGTCTCTTTGTAGCTCTCTTCATGAATGAAAGTTGGGTCCTACTTTTTTGAAGTCCCTCTCCTTAAGGGTTTATGGCCTTCACTCGTGTAATGAATCAGGGGGTTGGCGCGCCCCCGTTGTTTTTTGCGTGCTGATGTAGGCTCTTTGAACACGGGCTATAGGGGCGCTACCCAAAAGATTTCCAGTGGCAGAGAGGGAAATCGGCTAACTCTGCCTGGGGCCTTTGGTCGACCACGTGGGACTCGATGGCCTCGAGAGTGGGTCTGCCAATGGTGGCTTCTTCTCGCGCGCTCGTTTTTAAACCTGGCGAAGTCCTTCGGGGACTATTTGGGGGCCGCTCGGCTTTGGTTGAGGCTCGTAGGTTTAGACTTTTTTGCTGGGGTTTTTAGCCCGAATTATTTTTACCTGGCCTTGCCATGGCTCGGGGAATTCATCGCTCGGCCCTGCCGAGGTTCGAAGAAACATTTTACTTGGTCCTGCCAAGGTTTGGAGATCTGTTGCTCGGCCCTGCCGAGGTTCGGAGAAATATTTTACTTGGCCCTGCCAAGGTTCGGAGATTTGTTGCTCGGCCCTGCCGAGGTTCGGAGAAATATTTTACTTGGCCCTGCCAAGGTTCGGAGATCTGTTGCTCGGCCCTGCCGAGGTTCGGAAAATATTTTACTTGGCCCTGCCAAGGTTCGGAGAAATATTTTACTTGGCCCTGCCAAGGTTCGGAGATTGTTGCTCGGCCCTGCCGAGGTTCGGAAAATATTTTACTTGGCCCTGCCAAGGTTCGGAGATTGTTGCTCGGCCCTGCCGAGGTTCGGAGAAATATTTTACTTGGCCCTGCCAAGGTTCGGAGATCTGTTGCTCGGCCCTGCCGAGGTTCGGAGAAATATTTTACTTGGCCCTGCCAAGGTTCGGAGATTTGTTGCTCGGCCCTGCCGAGGTTCGGAGAAATATTTTACTTGGCCCTGCCAAGGTTCGGAGATCTGTTGCTCGGCCCTGCCGAGGTTCGGAGAAATATTTTACTTGGCCCTGCCAAGGTTCGAAGATTCCTATTCAAACAGACAGCTCGGTTGCGCCGAGGATTGGTAAGCAGTATCTGTCTCTTTTTGCAATTTATAGCCATATAGTGCATAATGACTCACACGCAACGAGTTTTGAGAAAACAGCTAAGCAGGAATATGCAATGAGGTATATGGGGATTGTTTGGAGAGGACATACCCTATTGATCGAAGGTTGTCCGCGTTCCAAGTTCGGGGAATGGACTTCCCATCCAAATCCCGCAGCTTATAGGTTCCTGGTCCAATGATCTCCGTGATTTGGTACGGACCCTCCCAGTTCGGCGCCAGCTTTCCTTGCTCCAGCGGTTTGGATACAGAAGCTTTCCGGAGGACGAGGTCGCCGGGTAGGAAGGTTTTCCCCTTGACCCGGGAGGCATGGTACCGAGCCACCCTCTGTTGATAAGCAGCTGTCCTGATTCGGGCCTTTCTCTAACCTCCTTGTTGGGGGATAAAATCGTCATTGCATTGATATCCGTGCGAGGCGGCTAAGGCTGACCTCCTCCCGCCGTCTCCCTCCGGGCTTCCCTAGCTCGGCCTCTTCCGGGCTTCCGTAGCTCGGCCCTTTCCGGGCTTTCGTAGCTCGGCCCTTTCCGGGCTTCCGTAGCTCGGCCCTTTCCGGGCTTCCGTAGCTCGGCCTTTCCGGGCTTCCCTAGCTCGGCCTCTTCCGGGCTTCCCTAGCTCGGCCCTTCCGGGCTTCCGTAGCTCGGCCCTTTCCGGGCTTCCGTAGCTCGGCCTCTTCTGGGCTTCCCTAGCTCGGCCTCTTTCGGGCTTCCGTAGCTCGGCCTCTTCCGGGCTTCCCTAGCTCGGCCTCTTCCGGGCTTCCCTAGCTCGGCCCCTTCCGGGCTTCCGTAGCTCGTTTCTACCTAGCGATCCACGCCCTGACGTCTACCTCCGCGGAACCTGACGCGGGAGAGCTTAAGCTTACCCGAGCAGCACCTTAGGCAAGGAATCATGTTGAGACGTGGCCTAAGACCTATTGTAACCGCCCCAGGTCTACTCACCCAGATCCCAAGACATCAAGGAGCTCTCCCAGCCGTCGATCCCTTAACAAACAAGGCGTGGATTCTAACGGCCCCACAACGGCCTGATTCTGTCTACCCCCGTATCGTAACAACCCTAGAACCTTCCAGAAGATGCTCAAGTCCTCAGGTGACAGTCTATAAATATCAGATTGGCAGATTCCCTCAGGTACGCGACTCTTGACGCACAAAAACTCTGGAATTACTCCTCTCTCCCGGCAGCTCGTCGGTGCTCTGCCCGCCTTAGAGCTTCCGATTGGCCGCCCCCGGAGAGGCTTCCCGGAGAGATCCACCTCCCCATTGTCTGGTTGATCGCCGATTTCTTCTCCACTGACTTGAGCGTCGGAGGGTCTTCCGCGGAGGGCCACCCCCAGCGCCTCCCGCGTGTGGACTTCTTGTGCAGGTCCGCAGCACCGCTCTCCCTGGAGATTGACCGCGCCCGAGTCGGAGGACGGATCCCGGCGGCAATAGATTGGCGCTAGAGGAAGGGCCTCAAGTCCCATTAAAACTTGAAGAAAGGAGACAAGGATCCTGATCCGGAGAAGAACCTCTCTGATGGCCAACCGGAAGAGAGCAACCTCCGATGCCCAAGATCAGGTCGCCTCCCAGAGGCCTGATCCAACTGGCGCTACAGCGCCGCAACCCCCACCTGTCGAGACTCCGTCGCCGCCTGCCATTCTGGTGACCCAGGACCAGTTCGCTACACTGGTCCAGCAAGTCCAGGCCCTTACCCATCTGGTACAGGAGCGTCTTGCGGCTCCTCCTGCCTCGCATCCTCAGAAGGAAGCAGCGATTTCTTCTTCGCCGGCAACCTCCTCCTCTGATCCGCGTGAATCAGCGGATCCCCCACATCGCCCCAGGGGGGACAAACCGGTCCCTCGAACCGGTTACGATAGAGATCCTCCAATCTCGGCGAGCCCGCTCCCTCTCTCCGGCGACGTCTCACCATGATTCGACGCCATCCTTGCGGTTCTCGCGCCCAGCTCCTCCTCTAGCCGGTGAGGAGGAGATCCGCCGTCAGATCCAAGAGATGCGTCAGGAGCTGGACGCCGCCAAGCAGACCCACCTGCCCCAGCCCAAAGCAGAGCAGGGCATCCCTTTCTCTAAGGGAATCATGGAGGAAGTGATTCCCTCCCACGTTAAGCTGCCAACCGTCGAGCCCTATCACGGCTCCACTGATCCGGACGACCATCTCAGTAGCTTCCGGTCAATAATGATGTTCCATGGAGCATCTGATGCGATCCTCTGCCGAGCCTTCCCATCCACCCTCAGAGGATCCGCCCGAACCTGGTTCAACGCCTTGAAACCGGGTTCCATTGATTCATTCGACGAGCTGAGCCACCTTTTTATTGGCCAGTTCGTCAGCAGCCGCCGCCACCGACGGAGATCCGACTCCCTCTCCGAAGTCAAGCAGAGAGAGGGGGAGTCCTTGAGAAATTATCTTGGCCGTTTCAACAAGGCCATGTTGGAGGTGGACCACCTTAATCCTGAGGTGGCTATGTCCGCCCTAGCGGGGGGAGTTTTAAAGGAGAGCGACTTCTATCTGGCTATGGAGGTCAGCTACCCCCATGTCTATCTGATATGATGGCCCTTGCGGACAAATACGCTAGGGTCGAGGAGTCGCAGAGGGTGGCCCGCGCTGAGCAAGCAAGAAAGAAGCAGGAGCCCAAAGCTCCCGACAGACACCGCCCTGTCCGTCGGCCAAGTCCGCCCCGCCGCCCAAGAGTCCCTCCACTGCCGCCGAGGAATCGCTCCCGGAGTCCTCCCAGGCGATTCGATCGCTACACTCCGTTGACTGTGCCTCGAGCGCAAATCCTCATGGAGATAGAGCGCCAGCTTCCCCGACCAATACCTCTCCGAGGGAACCCGACCCGAAGAGATCCTGCCAAGTACTGCCGCTACCATAGGGAGCATGGTCATGACACCGAAGAATGCTGGCAGCTGAAGAATGAAATCGAGAGACTGATTCGGCGGGGACGGCTGGACCAGTTCAGAAGAGCACCTGAGCCGCCACAAGGAGGTAACCGCCAGCCTGAGCTCCCACAACTCCCTCCTCCACCAAATCCGCCCGTGGTTGGCCGTATCAACATGATTGAGGAGGCCGGCGGATCGAGCTCCAGAGGCGACGGTGATGCACCGGGGCCGAAGAAGGCACGCACAGGCGAACTTTCCTTTTCCGATGATGATCTTCTTGGGATACAGCTCCCCCACGATGACGCACTTGTTGTATCCCTTAACTTGAACAATTATGATGTAAGCCGAATCCTGGTCGATAGTGGAAGTTCGGTAAACGTTTTGTACCTCGGTATGTTTGCCAGGATGAAACTGCTCATAGAAAACCTTCGAGCCGTAGATTCCACCCTGATGGGATTCACCGGCGACGTCATCATCCCAGAAGGAATCGTCACCCTGACGGTCCGCGCAGGAACCTGGCCCCTCGTGACCATTGTACAGACCGATTTCCTAGTGACCGACCTCAGGTCCCCATACAACGCCATATTCGGCAGGCCCGGCTTGATGTCCCTTAAGGCGGTTGTCTCTATCCCGCATCTGTCTATGAAGTTCCCCACCGAGCGAGGAATTGGAGTGGTTCGGGGAAGTCAGGCCATGGCTCGGCAATGTTTTGTCACGAGCCTTCAATCCAGAATTCCCGAGGTTGACGGGCTAGACGCTCGTGAGGACTTCGCCGAACAGCGGGGAGAGCCGGCGGAAGAATTGGAGGAAGTACCATTGGACGAAGCTCGGCCCGACCGAACCATAAGGATCGGGTCGTTACTCAAAGGAGAGCCTCGGCACAGATTGATCAAGTTCCTCCAGAGTAATGCCGATATCTTCGCCTGGACCGCCTCCGACATGCCAGGGATTAACCCCGAGGTCCTCGTCCATCGCCTCAATGTGGATGAGATGCACAGGCCTGTTAAGCAGAAGAAGAGAAGCTTCGCCCCAGAACGGCAAAAAGCCATTGAAGAGGAGGTCGACAAACTCATCAAAGCCAATTTTGTCCGAGAGGTGAATTACCCAAGTTGGTTGTCAAATGTCGTCATGGTGAAAAAGTCGAATGGCAAATGGAGGATCTGCATCGACTTCACCGACCTCAACAAGGCATGCCCAAAGGATAGCTTCCCCCTCCCTCGGATCGACCAGCTCGTGGACGCCACCTCAGGCCACCAAATGCTGTCATTCATGGATGCCTATTCGGGCTACAATCAGATCCGGATGGCCCCCGAAGATGAAGAAAAGACCGCCTTCATAACCGACCGAGGTACCTACTGTTACCGAGTTATGCCTTCCGGTCTTAAAAATGCAGGAGCGACCTACCAGCGGCTGGTCAATAAGGTGTTCAAGGAACAAATCGGCCGGAACATGGAGGTGTACGTAGATGATATGCTGGTCAAAAGCAAGGAAGCGCTGCGGCATGTTGAGGACCTCGCGAAGAGCTTTGCCACGCTGCGCAAATATGGAATGAAGCTCAACCCCCAAGTGTGCCTTCGGCGTCAATTCCGGGAAATTCCTCGGCTTCATGGTCTCCCAGCGGGGTATCGAGGCTAACCCTCAGAAGATTCAAGCTCTCCAACGAATGGCGCCCCCAGCGTCTATTAAGGAGGTCCAGCGCTTAACCGGGAGGATAGCGGCCCTTAACCGCTTCGTGGCTCGGTCAGCCGAGAGATGCCTCCCCTTCTTCAAAACTCTCCGATCGGCCAAAAATTTTCGGTGGACTCCTGAGTGCCAGAGATCATTTCAAGATCTCAAGAAGTACCTCGGCTCGCCTCCGCTTCTCAGTAGTCCGATCCCGGGGGAGATTCTATTTCTGTACCTGGCCGTTTCAGAGGGCGCAGTTTGCTCGGTGCTAGTCAAAGAAGAAAGCAAAATCCAGAGGCCGATCTACTATGTGAGTAGGCTGCTCCGCGATGCGGAGACGAGGTACACCAGGATTGAGAAAATGGTGCTGGCTTTGATCACCTCAGTCCGGAAGCTACGGCCTTATTTTCAAGCACATTCAGTGACGGTCCTCACCGATCAGCCCATCAAGGCGATGGTCCACCGTCCAGAAACATCGGGGAGAATGACCAAATGGGCCGTCGAACTAAGCGAGCATGACATACATTTTCAACCTCGCCCAGCTAACAAAGCCCAAGTGCTGGCCGATTTCCTCCTCGAGTGTACCATCCCAGAAGACGGCTCTACCCCAGAAAATCCCGAAGGACCAAAGCCTGAAGCTCGGTGGCTCCTTCACGTTGATGGGTCATCCAATGCCCATCACTCCGGTGCGGGTCTAGTCCTCACCAGCCCAGAGGGAATGATCTTCGAATATGGCGTCCGATTCTCCTTCCCGGCTTCCAACAACGAAGCCGAGTACGAGGCCCTGTTAGCTGGTCTCCGGATCGCCCGCAACCTGAAGGTGGAAAAGCTTAACGCCTTCACCGACTCTAAGCTGGTGGCCGGCCATGTGCGGGGAGAGTTTGAAGCTCGAGAACCGAACATGATTCGGTATCTCCAGGAGGTGCGTAACTTGCTTCCTCATTTTTCTGAATTTGAAATTATTCAGATCCCCAGATCCGAGAATGCCCGTGCCGACCTACTCTCCCGACTGGCAACCACGGAATCGATGGATGCTGAACAAAAATTCCACCTGGAGACCCTGGAAAAGCCGAGCATCATGGAAGCCGACCGAGTGATGCAAGTCGAAGCCGAACCATCCTGGTTCGACCCTATCCTCAGATACCTCAAAGAAGGGTCGCTTCCGTCCGACCGAAGAGAGGCTAGGAAGCTGAAGCTGCAGGCCACCCATTATGTAGTAATCGACAACCAACTTTACAAGCGGTCTTTTTCTATGCCGCTGCTCAGATGCCTCCGCCCACCCGAGGCGAACTATGCTCTACGAGAGGTACATGAAGGGATTTGCGACAACCATCTGGGAAGCCGGTCCCTATGCCACAAGGTACTGCGGCAAGGCTATTACTGGCCGACCATGCAGAAAGACGCGGACGACCTAGTCCGAGCCTGTGACGCCTGCCAGAGACATTCAAGCATCCAGAGGCTCCCTTCCACCGAGCTAGTTTCTATATCCTCCGCCTGGCCCTTTGCCAAGTGGGGGATGGACATCCTCGGCCCATTCCCGCTGGCGACGGGACAGCGGAAATTTTTATTTGTCGCCATTGACTACTTCACCAAGTGGGTTGAAGCGGAAGCAGTTGCGCAAATCACCGAAGCACGGGCTAGAGACTTTGTATGGAGGTCCATCGTCTGCCGGTTCGGCCTCCCCCACACCATAATCACCGATAACGGTAAGCAGTTCGACAACTCCAAGTTCCGCCAATTCTGCGAGGAACACGGAATCCGTCACCACCTTACTTCGGTCGGGCACCCACAAGCCAATGGAGCGGCCGAAGTGACCAACAGGACTCTCCTCCAAGGAATCAAAGCTCGCCTCTCCAGAGCCCAAGGCAGGTGGGCGGATGAGCTACACCATGTCTTATGGGCCTATCGCACCACCCCGAGAATCCCGACCGGCGAGACTCCATTCCGAATGGCTTTTGGCACAGAGGCTGTCATCCCTGTGGAAATAGGCCTTCCATCATTGCGGGTGGAGAGCTACTCAGAGGAAGCAAGCAACGAACAACTCCGCACCAACCTCGACCTGATAGAGGAGGTCAGAGAAAAGGCCCGAATCAGGACAGCTGCTTATCAACAGAGAAAAGGTTCAAGATTTTGTTTTACTTGGCCCTGCCAAGGTTCGGAGATTTTGTTTTACTTGGCCCTGCCAAGGTTCGGAGATTTATTGCTCGGCCCTGCCGAGGTTCGGAGAAATATTTTACTTGGCCCTGCCAAGGTTCGGAGATTCCTGTTCAAACAGACAGCTCGGCTGTCCTGATTCGGGCCTTTTCTCTGACCTCCTCTATCAGGTCGAGGTTGGTGCGGAGTTGTTCGTTGCTTGCTTCCTCTGAGTAGCTCTCCACCCGCAATGATGGAAGGCCTATTTCCACAGGATGACAGCCTCTGTGCCAAAAGCCATTCGGAATGGAGTCTCGCCGGTCGAGATTCTCGGGGTGGTGCGATAGGCCCATAAGACATGGTGTAGCTCATCCGCCCACCTGCCTTGGGCTCTGGAGAGGCGAGCTTTGATTCCTTGGAGGAGAGTCCTGTTGGTCACTTCGGCCGCTCCGTTGGCTTGTGGGTGCCCGACCGAAGTAAGGTGGTGATGGATTCCGTGTTCCTCGTAGAATTGGCGGAACTTGGAGTTGTCGAACTGCTTACCGTTATCGGTGATTATGGTGTGGGGGAGGCCGAACCGGCAGACGATGGACCTCCATACAAAGTCTCTGGCCCGTGCTTCGGTGATTTGCGCAACTGCTTCCGCTTCAACCCACTTGGTGAAGTAGTCAATGGCGACAAATAAAAATTTCGCTGTCCCGTCGCCAGCGGGAATGGGCCGAGGATGTCCATCCCCCACTTGGCAAAGGGCCAGGCGGAGGATATAGAAACTAGCTCGGCGGAAGGGAGCCTCTGGATGCTTGAATGTCTCTTGGAGATATCGGATCATGTTAGGTTCTCGGGCTTCAAACTCTCCCCGCACATGGCCGGCCACCAGCTGAGAGTCGGTGAAGGCGTTAAGCTTTTCCACCTTCAGGTTGCGGGCGATCCGGAGACCAGCTAACAGGGCCTCGTACTCGGCTTCGTTGTTGGAAGCCGGGAAGGAGAATCGGACGCCATATTCGAAGATCATTCCCTCTGGGCTGGTGAGGACTAGACCCGCACCGGAGTGATGGGGATGACCCATCGACGTGAAGGAGCCACCGAGCTTCAGGCTTTGGTCCTTCGGATTTTCTGGGGTAGAGCCGTCTTCTGGGATGGTACACTCGAGGAGGAAATCGGCCAGCACTTGGGCTTTGATAGCCGGGCGAGGTTGAAAATGTATGTCATGCTCGCTTAGTTCGACGGCCCATTTGGTCATTCTCCCCGATGTTCTGGACGGTGGACCACCGCCTTGATGGGTTGATCGGTGAGGACCGTCACTGAATGTGCTTGAAAATAAGGCCGTAGCTTCCGGACTGAGGTGATCAAAGCCAGCACCATTTTCTCAATCCTGGTGTACCTCGTCTCCGCATCGCGGAGCAGTCTACTCACATAGTAGATCGGCCTCTGGATTTTGCTTTCTTCTTTGACTAGCACCGAGCAAACTGCGCCCTCTGAAACGGCCAGGTACAGAAATAGAATCTCCCCCGGGATCGGACTACTGAGAAGCGGAGGCGAGCCGAGGTACTTCTTGAGATCTTGAAATGATCTCTGGCACTCAGGAGTCCACCGAAAATTTTTGGCCGATCGGAGAGTTTTGAAGAAGGGGAGGCATCTCTCGGCTGACCGAGCCACGAAGCGGTTAAGGGCCGCTATCCTCCCGGTTAAGCGCTGGACCTCCTTAATAGACGCTGGGGGCACCATTCGTTGGAGAGCTTGAATCTTCTGAGGGTTAGCCTCGATACCCCGCTGGGAGACCATGAAGCCGAGGAATTTCCCGGAATTGACGCTGAAGGCACACTTGGTTGGGTTGAGCTTCATTCCATATTTGCGCAGCGTGGCAAAGCTCTCCGCGAGGTCCTCAACATGCCGCAGCGCTTCCTTGCTTTTGACCAGCATATCATCTACGTACACCTCCATGTTCCGACCGATTTATTCCTTGAACACCTTATTGACCAGCCGCTGGTAGGTCGCTCCTGCATTTTTAAGACCGAAAGGCATAACTCGGTAACAGTAGGTACCTCGGTCGGTTATGAAGGCGGTCTTTTCTTCATCTTCGGGGGCCATCCGGATCTGATTGTAGCCCGAATAGGCATCCATGAATGACAGCATTTGGTGGCCTGAGGTGGCGTCCACGAGCTGGTCGATCCGAGGGAGGGGGAAGCTATCCTTTGGGCATGCCTTGTTGAGGTCGATGAAGTCGATGCAGATCCTCCATTTGCCATTCGACTTTTTCACCATGACGACATTTAACAACCAACTTGGGTATTCACCTCTCGGACAAAATTGGCTTTGATGAGTTTGTCGACCTCCTCTTCAATGGCTTTTTGCCGTTCTGGGGCGAAGCTTCTCTTCTTCTGCTTAACAGGCCTGTGCATCTCGTCCACATTGAGGCGATGGACGAGGACCTCGGGGTTAATCCCTGGCATGTCGGAGGCGGTCCAGGCGAAGATATCGGCATTACTCTGGAGGAACTTGATCAATCTGTGCCGAGCTCTCCTTTGAGTAACGACCCGATCTTATGGTTCGGTCGGGCCGAGCTTCGTCCAATGGTACTTCCTCCAATTCTTCCGCCGGCTCTCCCCGCTGTTCGGCGAAGTCCTCACGAGCGTCTAGCCCGTCAACCTCGGGAATTCTGGATTGAAGGCTCGTGACAAAACATTGCCGAGCCATGGCCTGACTTCCCCGAACCACTCCAATTCCTCGCTCGGTGGGGAACTTCATAGACAGATGCGGGATAGAGACAACCGCCTTAAGGGACATCAAGCCGGGCCTGCCGAATATGGCGTTGTATGGGGACCTGAGGTCGGTCACTAGGAAATCGGTCTGTACAATGGTCACGAGGGGCCAGGTTCCTGCGCGGACCGTCAGGGTGACGATTCCTTCTGGGATGATGACGTCGCCGGTGAATCCCACAGGGTTCCAATCTACGGCTCGAAGGTTTTCCATAAGCAGTTTCATCCTGGCAAACACACCGAGGTACAAAACGTTTACCGAACTTCCACTATCGACCAGGATTCGGCTTACATCATAATTGTTCAAGTTAAGGGATACAACAAGTGCGTCATCGTGGGGGAGCTGTATCCCAAGAAGATCATCATTAGAAAAGGAAAGTTCGCCCGTGCGCGCCTTCTTTGGCACCGGCGCATCACCGTTCCCGTCGGCCTCCTCAATCATGTTGATACGGCCAACCACAGGCGGATTTGGCGGGGGAGGAAGCTGTGGGAGCTCGGGCTGACGATCGCCTCCCTGTTGCTGCGGCTCGGGTGCCCTCCTAAACTGATCTAGCCGTCCCCGCCGGATCAACCTCTCTATTTCATTCTTCAGCTGCCAGCATTCTTCGGTGTCATGACCATGCTCCCTATGGTAGCGGCAGTACTTGGCGGGATCTCTTCGGGTCGGGTTCCCTCGGAGAGGTACTGGCCGGGGAAGTTGGCGCTCAATCTCCATGAGGATCTGCGCCCGGGGCACAGTCAGCAGAGTATAGCGATCGAATCGCCTGGGAGGACTCCGGGAGCGATTCCTTGGCGGCAGCGAGGGACTCTTGGGCGGCGGGGCGGACTTGGCCGACGGACAGGGCGGTGTCTGTCGGGAGCTTTGGGCTCCTGCTTTTTTCTTGCTTGCTCAGCGCGAGCCACCCTCCGCGACTCCTCGACCCTAGCGTATTTGTCCGCAAGGGCCATCATATCAGATAGACATAGGGGGTAGCTGACCTCCATAGCCAGATAGAAGTTGCTCTCCTTTGAAACTCCCTCCGCTAGGGCGGACATAGCCACCTCATGATTAAGGTGGTCCACCTCCAACATGGCCTTGTTGAAACGGCCAAAATAATTTCTCAAGGACTCCCCCTCTCTCTGCTTGACTTCGGAGAGGGAGTCGGATCTCCGTCGGTGGCGGCGGCTGCTGACGAACTGGCCAATAAAAAGGTGGCTCAGCTCGTCGAATGAATCAATGGAACCCGGTTTCAAGGCGTTGAACCAGGTTCGGGCGGATCCTCTGAGGGTGGATGGGAAGGCTCGGCAGAGGATCGCATCAGATGCTCCGTGGAACATCATTATTGACTGGAAGCTACTGAGATGGTCGTCCAGATCAGTGGAGTCGTGATAGGGCTCGACGGTTGGCAGCTTAACGTGGGAGGAAATCACTTCCTCCCCCTTAGAGAAAGGGATGCCCTGCTCTGCTTTGGGCTGGGGCAGGTGGGTCTGCTTGGCGGCGTCCAGCTCCTGACGCATCTCTTGGATCTGACGGCGGATCTCCTCCTCACCGGCTAGAGGAGGAGCTGGGCGCGAGAACCGCAAGGACGGCGTCGAATCATGGTGGGACGTCGCCGAAGAGAGGGAGCGGGCTCGCCGAGATCTGGGAGGATCTCTATCATAACCGGTTCGAGGGACCGGTTTGTCCCCCCTGGGGCGATGTGGGGGATCCGCTGATTCACGCGGATCAGAGGAGGAGGTTGCCGGCGAAGAAGAAATCGCCGCTTCCTTCTGAGGATGCGAGGCAGGAGGAGCCGTAAGGCGCTCCTGTACCAGATGGGTAAGGGCCTGGACTTGCTGGACCAGTGTAGCGAACTGGTCCTGGGTCACCGGAATGGCCAGTTGGATCAGGCCTCTGGGAGGCGACCTGATCTTGGGCATCAGAGTTGCTCTCTTCCGGTTGGCCATCAGAGAGGTTCTTCTCCGGATCAGGATCCTTGTCTCCTTTCTTCAAGTTTTAATGGGACTTGAGGCCCTTCCTCTAGCGCCAATCTGTTACCGCCGGGATCCGTCCTCCGACTCGGGCGCGGTCAATCTCCAGGGAGAGCGGTGTTGCGGACCTGCACAAGAAGTCCACACGCGGGAGACGCTGGGGTGGCCCTCCGCGGAAGACCCTCCGACACTCAAGTCATGGAGAAGAAATCGGCGATCAACCAGACAATGGGGAGGTGGATCTCTCCGGGAAGCCTCTCCGGGGGCGGCCAATCGGAAGCTCTAAGGCGGGCAGAGCACCGACGAGCTGCCGGAAGAGAGGAGTGATTCCAGAGTTTTTGTGCGTCAAGAGTCGCGTACCTGAGGGAATCTGCCAATCTGATATTTATAGACTGTCACCTGGGGACTTGAGCATCTTCTGGAAGGTTCTGGGGTTGTTACGATACGGGGGTAGACAAATCAGGCCGTTGTGGGGCCGTTAGAATACACGCCTTGTTTGTTAAGGGATCGACGGCTGGGAGAGCCCCTTGATGTCTTGGGATCTGGGTGAGTAGACCTGGGGCGGTTACAATAGGTCTTAGGCCACGTCTCAACATGATTCCTTGCCTAAGGTGCTGCTCGGGTAAGCTTAAGCTCTCCCGCGTCAGGTTCCGCGGAGGTAGACGTCAGGGCGTGGATCGCTAGGTAGAAGCGAGCTACGAAAGCCCGGAAGGGGCCGAGCTAGGGAAGCCCGGAAGAGGCCGAGCTAGGAAAGCCCAGAAGAGGCCGAGCTAGGGAAGCCCGGAAGAGGCCGAGCTAGGAAGCCCGAAGAGGCCGAGCTAGGGAAGCCCGGAAGGGCCGAGCTAGGAAGCCCGGAAGAGGCCGAGCTACGGAAGCCCGGAAAGGGCCGAGCTACGGAAGCCCGAAGGGGCCAAGCTAGGGAAGCCCGGAAGAGGCCGAGCTAGGGAAGCCCGGAAGAGGCCGAGCTACGGAAGCCCGAAAGAGGCCGAGCTAGGGAAGCCCGAAAAGGGCCGAACTAGGGAAGCCCGGAAGAGGCCGAGCTACGGAAGCCCGAAAGAGGCTGAGCTAAGGAAGCCCGGAAAGGGCCAAGCTACGGAAGCCCGGAAGGACCGAGCTACGGAAGCCCGGAGGGAGACGGCGGGAGGAGGTCAGCCTTAGCCGCCTCGCACGAATATCAATGCAATGACAATTTTACCCCCCAACAATAATATATATATTTCTTTCACTCTAAGTATTTTTCCTCGAGCATTCAAAGTGTGCTACCAAAGTATTTTTTAACAAATAATGTAACCTTTTAGTCTTTCCATATGACTTCAGTTTTCAATATAACTCTTAGTTTTCTGCTACTATAATTAATCCTTCAGAATTTATTATGACCTTTTGATTTCCTCAACACAATTAAGTTTACCTTTTTTTCAACAGGCTTATTAGGATTTCATTATAAATAAGCTAGGTCCTCCTTTTCTTTACTCAAATGTTGCAATTAGTTTTTTTCCATCAAGAATGCCACATATGGACGAGCAAGTAGAGGAAGATCAAGTCTTAGCATTCCTGATGAATGCTTCACCTACTGCATAAACCATGGTGCAAATAGGTACAACAACGAGGTTTTATTTTGTTACTATTTGGTATTCTAAAATCTCACTTGTGTGATCCTAAAAATTCCTACACTACTAACTATTTATGATTGCTTTCAGTGCAAAAAGACGGGAATTCGATGATAGAAGAAGCCAATTAAAACCCAAAATGATGGAGATACTGATTTGCGTAGCATGTACAAGTTATAAGACAAGGCCTAAAAAACGATGAAGAGTTCGTTCCGAATGAATAGAGTATCTCGTGTTAACAACAAGTCTCTAACAAAGATAAGTACTTATAATTTATTTTAGTTTCTTCAAAATTATTTTTTAAATTAAAAAATAAAAATAAAAAATACCTGATAGATTGGTCCATCAGGCCTGATAATTCAAGACTCAGATCATGCTAAATAAAAGGTGAAGACTAAAATTAAGATTGAATACTCTCCTTTAAATAGCTAGGAGATGAAGAAGAATAAAGAACACGGTGATGTGACAACATGACAGCGAGGGTAATCCACTTGTCCATGAATAAGTAAAAAACGTGTATATTATTTATTTTATTTAATTTTTATAAGATTAATTAGCTGCTGACCTTTAAATAATATTTTTTAAAAAAAATAGGTAGGTTATGGCCCGATGAGGCTCCAAGAATGAGCCTGTAGGCTGTGTCAAGCCTCACCCCTCAAATTAACTGGTCATGCCGGGCCCGTTACAGAAGTTATATAAACCTTTTAAACACATTAAACTATGTATAATTTGTGTATTTTGAATAAACCTATCATATTGATGCGCCATAATCTTTCGACTGACCTCTTTTTTTAGTTAAAAAAAATAACATAATTCAGAGAACAAAGAGACAAAAGGAATTCTAAAGAAAAGGAAAAGCAGACCAAAAAAAAATATGAAAGCAATAAGAAATTTCCATTAAGAAATGACGGGAAAAAAACCAACAAACTAATAAACGACCGAACCAAGAGAATCCCACCAATAACAACAGAAAAAAAAAATGTTGAACTCCATATCAACTAACCTCGGCAGAAAAGAGCTGCTTGAGCTGCGACTTCCAGACGGCGCTGCCCCCGAACCAATCCACGGCCTCCTTCACCGACCCGAACGGCGCCGATGTGTCGATCTCGGCCCTACCACCCGTCGTCGGACCCTTCTCCAAAACTAGGGTTGCTGGCGGCCTGGCGTCCTCCGCACCGCTCGCAACCGAAGCCATTGCGACTTCCATGACCGACGCCTCGCTTCTCGTAAGAGAGGGAAGCGAAACCCTAGGACAATTTTGGGAGAGCGAAGGGGAGGGGATATCGAAAAAGGGAAAGATTTTTCTCGGTGAAAATTGCGAGGCGTCGAACTAAGCTCCTTAAAAGCAGCCGAGATGCTGATATATGCCCCCCGTTTATTACCTTCATTCCCTATGCATTTGCTCACATATTAAGCTGAAGTTTCGAAAAAAAAGTGTGCAAATATATGCCACCTCCACGTGCGAGAGTTTTTGCCCGTTAGGCTTCTGCTTTTTTTTTTTTTTTTTAAATCTACGGTCATACGGTGAGACATGCCTCGACCGTTGAGGAAAATTGGACCGTTGGGCGCGCGGAAGAATAAGATGACAATAATACCCTTGGTCCATGTTCTAATTTGCAACAATGCCCTGACATGAACTCAGAGGCAAGGTTAAACCGTTGCTCCAGTTTGACATTGTTTTATTATTCATTTAATGGAGACAAGTTTATTGTGTGGATGTGGTAGACCAAAAAGTGTTGCCGTTTTATTTTGCAAAACTTTTATTATGATAATGGTGAATATTCTATGGAAAAAAATAGTCAGATCCTCTTTTGGATGATAGATTAGGATGTGTGTTTTTCCCCTACAACCATAATTGATAGTTTTGGAGGGAGCTAGGTTAATGCAGCATTATTGAAATCTTTAGCTATTCTCACTAGGTAATTCTTGATTCCATTACTCAAATCACCTCCTCAACCAAGAGTAATTCTTTTTTTTTTTTTGGAAGGCCTTCTTAAACTGGGTTTTGCTAATCAATATCCAATATGGAATACCATAAAACACAGACAAGATTGTAGATTGTCTTCCATGGGCGTGTTTTTTAACTTTTATTTTTAGATGATAACAACGGAAGCTCCAAGTCACTTCCCACAATTCATAGATGAAATATTTGTATTCAATACTTCTGAAAGCACATAACAACCTTAGATTATAGAATCTCTTTGTCATGGAAGAAAGGTAAAACCACTATAATACAACCTAGTTTGCCATCCATGAGAACAATTTATGCATAATTTTTAACCTACTTTCCAGTCGTTGGGACTCCCTCTCTATCCCTCTCTTATTTTTCTTTTTCTTTTTTTATAAAAAAGGTCACAACAAGAACTATGGCCATGAATGCTAACTTTTTCAACGTTCTATCTTGATGCGTATATAATGACCTTCTTTGTTGCCATGCTTCTAGTTACTATAAACACATCTAACTTAGAAGAATCTACCAGGGATTGGTCTTCCATATTGACCAAAAAAGAGGAAATAACTTTTACTCCTATGTTGCAAGGAGAAGTTATTTGCATTGCATTTGATGATTTACATGTCACGCCCCAGACCCAAATATTGGGCTAGGGTGATAATCCGCCGTGTGCCGGGCATGCAAGGCATCATAAAAATCTTGATACACGATTCAAATAGGGCAATAAATATGAAAACCAACCATAATACAAATGATAGTTATAAGTTTTGGGTTTCAAACCCTACACCCAAGTCATGCTAATAAAGTTGGGCTACAACAAGCCCTACACACAAACATAATAGGATTACACCAATGCAATGGTTCTTATTTTATTTATTAGAAGCTCCATCAACTCCGAATATCCATCATCAACCTTGAGGCTCTGAAAAACATTGTGAAGGTTTAATGAGAGTCCTATTATACAATCATATCATACTTGAATTATATTTAACATGCTATCAACATATACATTTTGTCAACTTAACATAACTTGAACATTCGATAAGCATCAGGATATGCATTCTAGCAAACTCACTGTTTATGTAATTATAGATTTCCTATATGTCCCACGGCCCTGCAATACCTCAATCAGAGCACATCCTCCAGATGTGTGGCCATATAAAATCAACAGAACACATTGTACAATGTGTGGGGCCATACCATAACAGAACACACTTTACGATGTATGTGGCCATATGAAAATCAACAGAACACATTGTAAGACATGTGGGGCCATACCATAACAGAACACACTCTACGGTGTGTGTGGCCATATCATAACAGAACACGTCTACAATGTGTGGGGTCATATCATAACAGAATACATCTCCAGTGTGTGTGGTCATATCATAACAGAACACAGCTACAATGTATGGAGCCATAGTAAAGAAGAACCGCGGCGATCCATATAAATCTATTTAACATTTTTATTACAATTACATCATGCATCTGTATCTCATATTACCTCACAGTGTTTTGCACAGTACTAAAAATGCATATAGTCACCTCAATATAAACATATCGTACAGGCAATCACATTTCTGGCATATACATCAATAAATCATTTCTTACAATATTATCAATCACTATAATCATATAATTGTTCATTTGTAATCCACAGTTCCATGCTACATAGATAATTCAGATAATTTCTATTTATAAAAATGCATGCAAACTGTATATACTCAATTTATTAATTAAATAATTATTAAATTTGCATAATAGTCTTACTTACCTCCTACGCAAAATCCAAATGATGCACCAACTAATCAGATGTCTGGGCACCTACAGGATCAATGTACATAATTAATTCACTGAAATCTAATTAATAAAATAACCCTTAAGTTATTCCCTTTTTCCCTAAAAGATGAATTCTTAGAAATTTGCTCAACTGTCAAGATTCAAAATTTCTCTGATGATGCACTTAGGCTTAAGTTATTCCCTTTTTCCCTAAAAGATAAAGCTAAATATTGGTTAAATTCACTAGACACTGTTATAATTTCAACTTGGGATCATCTTCAGAGAGAATTTCTTAAGAAATATTTTTCTATAGGAAAAACGAATCAATTAGAAAAGCCATAACAAGTTTTTTCCAAACAGATGGAGAAATGTTCTATGAGACATGGGAGAGATTCAAAGAACTAATTAGAAAATGTCAAAATGATGCTATACCCAAATGGCAACTGGTTCAGTACTTTTATGATGGTTTATCAGAAAAGCATCGGCAGATGGTTGATGCTTCATGTGGTGGGACATTTATGTTAAAAAATGAACATGAAGCTTGGCAACTCTTTGAGACATTGAGTGAGAATTCATTACATCATATGTCAGTTGCTCGTCGAGACCCTCCTGTAGAACCTAAAAGAGGTGAATATATGAAATAGGTCATTCTATAGATATCTATACTAAGGTAGATGAATTATCCCATAAACTTGACCGGATTCTACAAGTTGGAAACATCTCTTCCCCATCTACTCAATTACATGAGGTCTGCATAATTTGTTCGAGTCCAACCCATTCTATAGGTGAATGTCCAGCTGCATACCAATTTCCTGAACTTGTTCAAGAGAAAGCCCACCAAGCCCAAACCCGATTAGCTCCTAGAACAGGAAATGATCCATTTTCAAATACTTACAATCCTGGCTGGCAAAATCACCCAAATTTTTCCTGGAAACCTCAACCTGTAGCCAATTCATCATCGATCAGACCTAATTATCAAGAAACCAATTTTAGAAACATGCCATATTCACAATATCCAAACATCCACAACCTCCACCGAATAATCAGCCTACTTTTGAAGACAAAGTGTTACAAGCATTAAAAGGGCTAGAAATGAATACTCAAATCCTTCACTCACACACACAATCTATTGCAAAACTAGAAACTCAGATAGGTCAATTAGCCACAGCATTCAGTAGAAGGGAGGAGGGTAAGTTACCTAGTCAGCCTATCGATAATCCGAAAGGACAATTCATGGCTGAAGGTTCCAATAGTCCTGACAAATTTCCAGAACATGCTAAATCAGTCATGACTCTCAGAAGTGGAAATACATTGAACCCACCTGAACCAACCCAGAAATTAGAAGTGGCTAAACCAGAAGAGAGAAGAAATGAAAAAGAAAAGGAATTCAATGATCAAGCAATCATACCTAAAGCCCCATTCCCTAGTGCTTTAGAATCTCCTTTGTCTTCAGATAAGAAGAATATAAAGATGAATGAGATGCTGGAGTTATTTAAGCAAGTCCAAATAAACTTACCTCTTCTCGATGCTATCAAGCAAGTTCCAGCTTATGCCAAATTTTTGAAGGATCTATGCACACAAAAACGGAAAGCCAAGACACAAATACCAAAAAAGATCGATTTGATTGAGCAAGTCAGCTCAATTGTTCAGCAAATAACCCCACCCAAACTAAAAGATCCTGGTACCCCGATTATATCGTGTGTCATAGGAAACTTCACAATCAAGAAAGCATAATTAGATTTGGGTGCGAGTGTAAACCGTCTCCCAAGTTTAGTGTATGAGTTATTTGGATTTGAAGAATTAAAACCCACTACAGTAACACTACAATTGGCAGATAGATCAGTCAAAGAACCTCGTGGAATATTGGAAGATGTATTAGTAAAGGTGGATGAATTCTATTTTCCTATCGACTTCCTTGTGTTAGATATAGAATCTAGCTGTAATCCTAACCAAATTCCCATCATTCTTGGAAGACCTTTTCTAGCTACCGCTAATGCATGCATAATTTGTAGAACAGGTGTGATGGATGTATCTTTTGGAAATAAGAAGATGAGATTAAATATTTTTAATGCTTTCCAAGGACCACCTGTGTATGATTTAAATGAAGTAAACATGATAGAGGAAGTAGTAGATAAGAAATTCCAAAGTTTGATTGATTCGGATCCTTTACAAACATGTCTTACACATTTTGGAATAGATGACTTTGATATTGATGAGTACACCAAAGAGATAAACATGTTATTAGAACCACTTAAGTTCGATACCATCCCGCCTTGGACTATAAAATATGAACCACTTCCAACTAAACCAAGTCCTTTAATACCATCCTTGGAAGAACCACCCCAATTAGAGTTGAAACCTCTTCCAGATGACTTAAAATATTCATTCCTTGGACCTAATGACACCCTTCCAGTAATCATTACATCTACCCTATCCTCTGAGCAGGAAGATAAATTGGTAGATATACTTAAAGAACATAAAGAGGTGATTGGATGGACAATAGCTGATCTTAAGGAAATTGACCCTTCGTTTGCATGCACCACATTCATAGTGAAATTGAAGCCAAACCACATAGAGACATGCAATGAAGGCTAAATCCAAACATGAGGGATGTTGTTAAGAAAGAAGTAGTAAAATGGTTTGATGCTGGTATCATTTATCCAATTTCAGATAGCCAATGGGTCAATCCAATCCAAGTAGTACCTAAAAAATTAGGTATTACCGTGATTAAAAATGAAAAGGGTGAATCAATTCCTACTCGCACATCAACTAGTTAGAGAGTGTATAGATTATCGAAAGTTGAATGTCGTGACTAGGAAAGACCACTTTCCTTTGCCTTTTATCGATCAAATTCTAGAACGGCTAGCGGGACAAAGTTTCTTTTGTTTCTTAGATGGATATTAAGGATACAATCAAGTCCCAGTATTTCCTACAGATCAAGAAAAGACCACCTTCACCTGTCCCTTTGGAACATTTGCCTTTCGACGCATGCCATTTGGTCTTTGTAATGCACCAGTCACGTTTCAACGATGTATGTTGGCCATATTTTCTGATATGATTGATCAATTTTTGGAAGTATTTATGGATAATTTTTTAGTTTTTGGTGCATCATTTGATAGCTGCCTCGAGAACTTGACTAAGGTACTAAAACGATGTATGAAATGAATTTAGTTCTAAGTTGGGAGAAGAGCCATTTTATGGTTCGTGAGGGAATTGTGCTCGGACACATTGTTTCAGAGTGAGGTATTAAGGTTGATAAAGCCAAGGTGAATTGATCTTAAATCTACCACCCCCAACCTCAGTTAAACAAGTACGGTCTTTCTTGGTCATGCTGTTTTTATAGACGTTTCATCAAAGATTTTAGTAAAATATCTCGACCATTATGTAATTTGTTGACCAAGGATAGTTCTTTTAATTTTGATGAAGATTGTCTAATAGCCTACAACATCCTTCGAACTGCTTTGACCACTGCACCAATTATCAAGCCCCCAAATTGGATCATACCCTTTGAAATTATGTGTGATGCTTCTGATTATGCTGTAGGTGCAGTTCTAGGACAAAAACTCAATCGAGAACCCCATGTAATTTATTATGCTAGCAAAACTCTTTCAGATGCACAAATGAACTATACTACCACTGAAAAAGAATTAGTAGCAGTTGTGTTTGCCCTAGAAAAATTTAGATCATATCTGCTAGGGTCTAAGGTTTTAGTTTACTCAGATCATGCAGCGTTGAGGCATCTTTTATCAAAAAAGGATACAAAACCCAGACTGATTAGATGGATCCTTCTACTACAAGAATTTGATCTAGAAATCTTAGATAAGAAGGGTTCTGAAAATATGGTAGCAGATCATATCTCTAGGATCTCAGTGGAATACAATAAAGAAATAATCAAAGATAAGTTCCCTGATGAGCAACTATTCTCAATTTCCCATAACAGTCTTCCCTAGTTTGCCCACATTGTAAATTATTTGGCAACAGGAAAAGTACCTTCCCACTGGACAAAATAAGAAAAAGATAGATTTTTCTCACAAGTCAAATATTACTTTTGGAAAGACCCTGAATTATTTAAGTATTGTTCAGATCAGGTGATTAGGCGATGTGTCCCAGAGAGTGAATTCAAAAGTACACTTAACTTCTGCCATTCTCTTGCCTGTGGGGACATTTTAGTGGAAAGAAAACTGCAGCAAAGGTACTGCAAAGTGGTTTTATTGGCCAACTCTTTTTAAAGATGAACATGAATTTGACCGTAATTGTCTCCAATGTTAACAAACAGGAAATATATCTCGAAAAGACATGATGGCCCTAAACCCTATCTTGGTTGTAGAAATTTTTGATGTATGGGGTATTGATTTTATGGGCCCATTTCCTTCCTCTTTTGGATTCGAATACATTCTAGTGGCAGTTGATTATGTGTCAAAATGGATTGAAGCCATGGCAACTCGAACCAATGATCATAAAGTTGTAATCAAGTTTATTCAGCATAATATCCTTAGTCGTTTTGGATGCCCAAGGGCTATAATTAGTGATGGGGGCACACATTTCACGAATAGACACTTTGAAGCATTAATGAACAAATATGGAATTACTCATAAGGTAGCTACACCTTATCATCCCCAAACTAGTGGCCAAGTTGAAATATCAAATAGAGAAATTAAAAATATCCTTGAAAAAATGGTGAGACCTGATAGGAAAGATTGGTCAGAACGTTTGGATGACGCATTATGGGCTTATCGTACTGCATTTAAAACTCCCATAGGAATGTCTCCTTACAGGCTCGTATTTGGAAAAGCCTATCATTTACCTATAGAATTAGAACATCGTGCATTTTGGGCTATCAAGCAATTTAATTATGATATGAAAAATGCAGGTGTCAATAGAAAACTCCAATTGAATGAGTTAGAAGAGCTACGAAATGAGGCATATGAGAGCTCAAAAATTTATAAAGAACGAACCAAAGCATATCATGACAAATTTATTAGTAGAAATTTTTTTGAACCAAATCAAAAAGTATGGCTTTACAATTCAAGATTACATCTTTTCTTGAAAACTTCGTTCACGATGGAATGGACCTTTTATAGTAACTCAAGTATTTCCCCATGGAGCTGTAGAGCTTAAAGACCCCAAGCAAGGAAATACATTCAAAGTAAATGGCCAACGTTTGAAACCATATATAGAAGAAATTAATGATGGAGAAGTTGTTGAATCAATTGATCTTGTGAACCCAACATTATCATAATAAGTAGCACAGTCTGGCTGAAGACTTTAAACTTAGCGCTCTTGGGAGGCAACCCAGTTTATTAGTTATTTTTAACTTTCTATCTTTTAGTATGTTCTTTTAGTATGATCAGAGAAGAGCAACAGAAGCATATTGAAAGAAGATGGCAATAATGAAACAATGCAACTTCAAATACTCTACCAGGTAGTACCTTTCCTTGAAATTAATTTTTCTTCCATTAGGGACAATGGAAATTAAGTTGGGGGGGGGAGAAAAAGAATAAGTAAATCCTCGAGTAAAAATATAATCAGATGTGTGTACCAAATTCTGTTTCGATTTGAAGTTAATCAAGCAGTTGAGGAATAAATTATTAAGAAAACCTAATAAAAGGTAGGGTTTAGCCCAGAAAATTTTTAGAATAATTTCAGACCCTCCTGACCACTGATCTTAATAGTACAATCTACTTAATAAGGGTATGGGTGAAAATATTATTCAAAAAAAAGAAAAAAAATCTCTTTTAAAATTAATAGATTAGGTTCTTAGCATTTTTCACTGAGTAACCGGGCCCCGTCACCTAAGAAAGTGATGTTGTTCGCGTAAAAAGGTGGGAATGTAAAAGAACCTAAGTAGAGTCAGTCCTACCTAAAGCCTTTTTAACTCGAGTCAGTAAGTCCGAGGGGTGTTTTACACCTAATGCCCTAAAACCAATTGGTTTGGGAGCCATTGGCCTAAAGCTCGCTACAAGGGTTAATTAGAAAGCAAGGGGATAGGACATTGCACTGACTTTATACAAGGGAACCAATTTACAAAAGACATTACACCCAACCCAAATTAAGTTAGAAGACTTAATTAGAGAAGTGGAAAGTTGGTGAAGGAAGACTTCTATAAATTCTTATGGACTACACTTTATCACTAAATGGGTAAACTTAATAATCCAATGAAGTACCTCCCTTATGATCTAACCAGAAATTTTTAAGAAGAACTGTAAGATAACTATCAATTCTTGGACTAGCTTGGTACATATTTCTAAATTTCTTATTTGCTCGAGGACGAGTAAGATTCAAGTTGGGGGGAGTGATAAATGCATAAATAATTATCATTAAACCTATTAATTAATAATTTAACGTACCTATCATTATTTAATATTTTAATATTTTATATAATATTTTAGGATAAAACCTTATCAACTTAAAGAGCTCGATTTTAGGATTTAATGACATAAACGGCACCAAATCGGATTTAAGATGAGCCTGAAATTTATTTTACATTGATTTATCTGTTTTAGCATGAATTTTAAAGTGAAGTCGGCAAACCCAGTGCCAACTTCATCGTTTTCTCAGCCCAACTTACCTGTTTCCGCACGATTCTTCTTCGATTCTAATCTAATCTTTTTTCCACCAATTAAGGAATAAATTGGATAGGAAGTTATCAAATTGAATGAATTACATTCATCTTGAAGGAATTTGGATTTTATTCACGATTTATCCAGGATTTTCTTCGTTGCTTCCGCATCTCTCTGTTTTGGCAACAGAATTACTTCGCCGCGTCTTCTCCGCATCCTGGCCTCTACAAATAGGAGTCCCCGAGATCCAATCCAGGGTTGGTGAGTAAGAAAGAGGCTATTTTGCGTCCGTGGGCGTTGGGGAGCAATCCGTGGTTTGTGATCTAGTGCGGCGTCCGTCCGTGAATTCGTGCGAGCTCTGGCTTGGAGGCGGAGGAAGAACAGAGTCTCTATTCGTCGTTCTAGTCCGTGCCGTGGAGAATTCGGGAGGATATGTCCATGATTTTGACACTGTGGAGGTGCTCTGTTACCAGGCGGCTGTCCATGGGTTTGGTGGATACTTTGTTCATGGCTTAGAGGCGTCTACAGAGTCTTCTGCCCGGTTTGGTTCGGCCCGGTTCAACATGCTTTCAGTCTGGCATGGTTCAGCCATTTAATTCATTGCTTTTTGTTGCCTTTTTAATGTTAGCAAATAAAACTCTTCTATTTTAGATTTTAATATGCACTCTTGGATATTATTGAAATAAAACTTTATTCATATTTAATTGTTATTAAATTCTATTTAAGTGGAAATAATTTAGACTGATCTATTCTTAAAAGGGATGGGCCGTGATCTATGGGTACGGGTCGTGCTCTTATAAGATAGGTCATATCTTGATTATTTTGCACTACTACTTATCTATTTAGTTAAATTTATAAATTTATTTCAAGATAATCGCTAAAGTCCCTGTGGAATCGATCCCTTACTCTCACTATTCTAATAATGAAATTAAGGTGTTTTAATCATTGCGCTACGACACGCATCAATTTACATTGAAAATTTATGGATTTCGTGCTATTTTATGATTCTTGGTTTGGTTGATGAATATTGCCTAATTATGACTTATAAAATTTTTATTATTTTAAAATTAGGAAAATTACAATTTAGTTGATTATTTTGAAATACTTATGTAATGCGATCATAAATTGATCATTAAAAAATTTTGAAGAAGCATGAATATTTTTATTTGATTGCATCGTTGTTCTGTCAGTCACGATTGAGTTGCGATGCATTGATATATATGCCATGTTTTGGTTATGATGTATGAGTGCATGATGGTTGATGTTTTAGGCTGGCCATGTGAGAGCCTTGCCATAGGCTAAAAATGTGATAATTTTGCCCATCACAGGTAGGGGTGCAACTCGGGCTCATGAAACTCGAGTTTTTCTCAACCCTAACCCTAACCCTATTTATAAAATGTCAACCCTAACCCTAACCCTATTTGTAAAACCTCAACCTTAACCATATTTTTAAAAATCAGGTTCGGGTTGAGTTTCGGATTGAAATTTGGGTTGATGAGAAAAAAATAAAATACTTTTTTCAACGTAAATAAACATCGAATTATGGATCCTAAAGATGAAAAACAAAATCCCTTGCCGAACGCAAAAGCTGAACTCGGGGCTTTAACATTGCATTTAAAAAAAAGTCTTACCTGAAACAAAGAAGAGAAGGAGGTGCCATAAACAAAGAAGAGGAGAAGACGAAAAGTGAAACGAAATGTGTGGATGGTCCACTTTATGTTTGTACTTTTCCTTGCCTGTGACCGACGGCCTTGCCCTCTTCGCCCTCAAGTTGGCCATCATATTCGATTCGATTGGCACCTTCAATGCCCCCAAAAATCTGGTGCCAATAAGCTACCACCGTTCGGGTAACCCTCGGGTTTGGGTTATCTCAGGTTCGGGTTGCGGTCAACCCTAACCCGGGTCAATTGCAAATCGGACTGGGTTAAACTCAGGTCTTTCGAGTTTGGGTTGGGCAAACATGAGTTTAAACACTACTGTAAATCGGGTTCGACGAGCCGGGTTCGGGTTGAACCCGGTCCAAGTTGCACCCCTAATCACAGGCTGAAGTGTGACAATGTGGGCTCCATCACAGGCTAAAAATATGGTAGTATTGCCCGTCATAGGCTGGAGTGTGACATCGTGGGTTGTTGGCCCATATGGCAACAGAAGAGGGGGGGTGAATTAGGTTCTTAAAAATTTTAGCCTTTTAAAACTATTGGCTTTGAAATAATTAAGTGCAGAATAAATTTCAATCACAAATGAAGAGATAGAGAGAGAGATAATTAAAGCACGACAAACACAAGAATTTTATAGTGGTTCGGTGTATCCAACACCTACGTCCACTCCCAAGTTCCACTTGGGTCCACACTATAATCAACTAGATTACAGCCGAATTGTTTTACAAGATCACAACTCAAAACTTATTGTTTCCCAGGGATCACAACGAACCCAGCTGGTTTTCCGGGCTCACCAGCACAAAACCCTAACACAAGCTAATCTAGCTTGTCCCGAGGTATACTACCTCCACTAATTCAATCCCCTTGATTGAACTAGCAAAAACAAGAAAGAATAATGTTTACAATAACACATAGCTCCTTAAATGAGCAAATATTCAAAGTAAATAAACAAGTTTAGAAAAGCCTGATTTGAAGATGATTGGATTTGAGCTTTTCTTCTTTTCTTCTTTTCCTCTTCTCTTTTGAGATGTTGAATCAAGCCTCAGCTCCGATTCTTCACAGATGTTGCAGATGAGAAGTTGAGAAATCACAAAAATAGGGCTTTTTCTTCTTTTGAAAATCCTCTGATTTTTCAAGTTGAACGCCTTGGATTTCTCTTTGAGCTTTTTGGAGTGGAAGAATTTGAACGTGGATTCTTTTCTCTTGATTTCTTGCTCAAGACCTCTCGGATTTTTTCAATATGATTTCTCTATATTTTTTTTTTCCTCTCTTTTTTTTTTCAAACGAACGCTCTTCCCCTTTTATAGATTCCGTTCAATCCATTTTTGGGTGTGAAACTAGCCGTTGGAATGTACCTGGAAAGTTTTTCCATACATGAAATATAGCCATTAGGGGTTAGGTAAAGAAAATATTACCGTTTGAGCTGATCTGGCAATTTAAAAATCCGTTCCTGACAGGTTGGAGTCGGCTCCAACTTTTCAGGTGTCGGCTCCAAGTCGTGTATCCAAAATAAAAAGTTCTGAGCTCGTTGAGGAGTCGGCTCCGAAAAAATAAAGTGTCGGCTCGCCATGTTCAGGTGTCGGCTCCAAAAGACTGTAAGTGTCGGCTCTAAGGTAGTCAAAAATCATGCGTTCTGTTCCCATGTCGGAGTCGGCTCCAGACACTGTAAGTGTCGACTCCGAAACTCTGGGTGTCGGCTCCGGACCGTATCAAAAATCAGAAAGACATTTGATTGGCCATGGGGTCGGCTCCAAACTTTCTAGGTGTCGACTCCAGGCTCTGAATTTTGAAACTTACCTTTGACACTTGATTCAAAACACGTTTCTTGATGCCTTTTGATTAAAAAATATTTTTAAGCCCTGAAACACTTGTTAAATTTATTAGTAACACAATGAATATACTCAATTCCTTTATTAATCATCAAAAATAATAATTGGGTCAACAATCTCCTCCTTTTTGATGATTATAAAAATATTGAGTATATGCATGAGTAAACAACAGAGTTCTCAAATCAAAATTTTCAAAGATGTGATCCTCACAGGTAAGCTCCCCCTGAATAAGGTAGCTCCCCCTATGAAGTTCAATTTAACAATTGTTCTTCCTTTTGCTTTACATTTTAGTGTTTGATACCTAGAATTCAGTTATATCAATTTTCACTTAAGCTTATTTAAATTAATGCATATCCAAAATAATTTAATACCAATCAAATATCAATCAAAGCATAGCTAATCAATGCATATACGACATAACTTTCTCCCCCTTTTTTGTAATCAACAAAAAGATTAAGAAGAGTAAAATGATAGATCAAAAGATAATTTCATTACATCAAAAAGTCAGGTATTACAAAGTGAAACTGAACTTTGTCAAACATCAAACTAGACATCATTACTTTAAGATTTCAAGATAAAATATCAAACAACAGCTTACACTTCATTGAATCAAAAACATGTACTTCATTACATGATAATCATAGATTAGTTCTAATAATCATTTGTAAATGTTCTAAAATTTTTCTCATCCCTTCACTCTGAGTCGCTACAAATTCTTTTAATCTTCTATCAACAAATGAGCATGCAGTCATGATCTTATCTTGAAGCTCAGCATTGCATCTGGAGTACGTTTCAGAGTCTCCACAAATATCCTTAAGTTCTTCAAATATGTTCTTGAGATCAGTCTTTAAGGATTCAGCAGAGGAGCCAAGAGTTGATTCAATCTTACTAATGCGATCATCCAAAGAGTAAAGGGTCGCTTTTAAATTCATAAACTGACTATCAAACTCAATCTTCATTTCTTCCTTCTGAGCAACAAGTAGACTTTTAAGTTGCTCCAATTGAATGTCTGAAAATCCGACATATGAAGTAGATGGAGGTACCGGAACTGGAGCAGGAGCAGGAGCAGGACTGCCATGCTGTGGAGAAGGAACCCTCACAAACGGACCAGCCTCAAAAGGTGTTGAAGACCTCATTTCAGTGGCTCTCTCATCCAAACACCTTTCCTCTCCCATTGTCCATTAACCTTCACAAATCCCATCCGATGAACTGTAGCCAAACTATAGTAGTCAGTATGCCTAAGGTTCTTGAAAGGCTCATTATCCAAAATCACAACTCCTTGGCTCCTGAAAACCATAGTCAAAATCATACCGTAGGGCAGTGAAGATCTCCTTTTTCCTTCAGCCTCGGCCATATAGAAAATCATCATTGCAGCAAGGTTTATGGGTTGACCAGTCAACACACTATCCATCACTACTATGTCTCGCTCCGAGACATACTCAAATCGTCCGGTCATAGGGAATAAAATTATGCTACAAATATTATGAAGTAACCTCAACTCCAAGGGCAATTGGTTGGCCCTAACATCTTCAAATTTGTTACTTCTCTCCCTAACATCCTTGACAGAGCATCTGACCTCTCACTGTGAATATCAGCTGCTAATCCAGTGATAGGAATGCTTAGAAGATTTCCTAATTTCTGAAAAGTAAGGTGGACTCTTTTACCTCTAACAGAGCTTACGATCCCACCATCACCTTTTGACAAATTGAAGTAGAACTCCTTGACTAGGGCCGGATAGGTAGGAACATCTAATGAGCACACTTTATCCCAACCTAGCTCTTTGAGTTGATTTTCAATTGAAAAACCCTCGGACTCAAAGAATTCGAAATCGACCTTTCTACCCATGGTAATTACTCTCCTGGCTAAGGTGTCTACCTGAGGAGAAGAAGGGCCTGGATTGTCCGATTGGGTTGTAGAATCCTCGCTCGGAGATGGATCGCCTCGCCGAACGCTTCCCAGTCATCACGGGCGCTCCAAGTATAGATCCTCTCCGCTTAGGTGCCATTTAGATTCTTAGGAAAGTTCGAATAGAGTGGAATTTGAGTTGGCGAGGTTTTGAGAGAGTTTGGGAAGAGTTTGGTTAAGGATTGAAAATGAATGAAATGACGAAGGTATCGACTCTACCTTAATAAAGTCAATTTGGGATCCCTAGGTGTCGACTCCCGCAAAGTCGGGTGTCGACTCCAAATCGCTAACACAGTCAGCGCTCGAACTGGAGTCGGCTCCACTTATACAGGTGTCAGCTCCAAGGTCAGGGACCGAGAGCGACACAGACGAGGTGTCGACTCCCTAAACTGAGGTGTCGACTCCACTGACAGTATCAAGAAAAACAACTGAGATTCAAACATCTGAAACATGTCAAAATAGGTTCAATAAAATTTTAAAAATATCTTTGGAATATGAGGAATCAAATTGCTCAGATGACTAGATAATTTGTCCTTAAAATTATGAAAGGAATATCAAGAAATTAATAGAAATCTAGATAGTCATTCCTTAGAGTTTCAAAATCATTCCAAAGGGTCACAAATCCCTAATTCACCTCTAAGATAACAAAATCTCTCTTCACTAAAGGGTTTTGTAAATATATCAGCTAATTGATCTTTAGTATTAACATGATCAAGATAAATTTCATTATTTGCGACATGTTCTCTTATAAAGTGATATTTAATTTCAATGTGTTTTGTTCTTGAATGTTGAATTGGATTTTTTGTTAAATTTATTGCACTCGTATTATCACATCTAATAGGAGTTTTATCAAGTGTTATGCCATAATCTTCAAGTTGTCTCTTAATCCAAAGGATTTGAGCACAGCAACTTCCAGCTGCAATATATTCTGCTTCAGCAGTTGATAATGCAACCGAATTTTGCTTTTTGCTAAACCAAGAGATTAAGTTACATTTAAAAAATTGACATGCACCACTTGTGCTTTTTCCATCTAGTTTATATCCAGGATAGTCAGAATCAGAATATGCAATCAAGTTTAATGTTGAGTCTCTAGAGTACCATAAACCTACATTTTTAGTTCCACTTAAATATCTTAAGATTTTTTTCACAGCAATTAAGTGAGATTCTTTAGGTTCAGATTGAAATCTAGCACATAAACAAACAGAAAACATGATATCTGGTCTACTAGCTATTAAGTAAAGAAGAGATCCGATCATACCTGTATAATATTTTTGATCTACTTTCTTATCATCTTCATCTTTGTCTAATTTGCATGAAGGACTCATAGGTGTTTCAAGTGGTTTGATTGACTCCATTCCAAACTTCTTGAGAAGTTATTTTGTGTATTTTGCTTGATTGATGAAAATCCCCTCTTTGCTTTGCTTGATTTGAAGTCATAGGAAGAAGTTGAGTTCTCCCATCAAGCTCATTTCGAATTCACCCTGCATTAACTTAGCAAATTCTTGACACAAAAGATTGTTAGTAGCACCGAATACAATATCATCAACATATATTTGTACTACTAATAAATCCTTGTCTTTTCTTTTCAAAAATAGTGTTTTATCAACATTTCCTCTTGTAAAATCATTTTCAATCAGAAATTTACTTAATCTTTCATACCAAGCTCTAGGTGCTTGTTTTAAACCATATAGTGCTTTGTGCAATTTAAAAACATGATTTGAAAATTCATGATCTTCAAAACCATGTGGTTGTTCAACAAAACTTCTTCATTTATAAATCCATTTAAAAATGCACTTTTAACATCCATTTGAAATAAATTGATATGCATATGATATGCAAATGCGAGTAATAATCTAATTGCTTCTAATCTAGCTACAGGTGCAAAAGTTTCATCAAAATCAATTCATTCTTCTTGATTATATCCTTTTGCGACTAATCTAGCTTTGTTTCTAATTACTATGCCATTTTCATCTAATTTATTTCTAAATACCCATTTTGATCCTATAACTGAATGATCTTTAGATCTATCTACAAGGGTCCAGACATTATTTCTAGTAAATTGATTTAATTCCTTTTGCATAGCTAACATCCAATTATTATCTTTTTCAGCCTCTTCAATAGTTTTAGGTTCAATTTGAGATACAAATGCAAGATGATTATTGATGTTTCTCATTGATGATCTAGTTCTTACTCCTTGAGATGGATCACCTATAATTAATTCTTTTGGATGACCATAGGCATATCTCCAATCTCTAGGAAGATCTACATCATTATAATTTGCATCAACAATATCAACACTAGGAGAATCATCATCTTTAACTTCTTGTTCATGATCTGAAGATACATTTATATTCAATTTTTCAATGTCTCTTTCTAATATGTTTGTATCTTCCTCATCATCAATCTTTCCTGAACTCGATGCTAAAGATTCATCAAAAATTACATGAATAGATTCTTCTACAATTAAGTTTCTCTTGTTAAACACTCTATAGGCTTTACTAGATGTTGAATATCCTAAGAAAATGCCTTCATCAGATTTTGCATCAAATTTTCCTAGATTATCTTTACCATTATTATGAATGAAACATTTACAACCAAATGCATGAAAGTAACTTATGTTTGGTTTTCTATTGTTCCATAGTTCATAAGGAGTTTTCTTAATGATTGGCCTAATTAAAGCTCTATTAAGAATGTAACATGCCGTGTTTATAGCTTCCGCCCAAAAGTATTTTGGTAGGTTGCTTTCACATAGCATGGTACAGGCCATGTCTTCTAAAGTTCTATTTTTTCTTTCTACAACTCCATTTTTTGTGGTGTTCTAGGTGCTAAAAATTATGATGTATGCCATTTTCAATGCAAAAGTTTTCAAATAAATGATTTTCAAATTCAGTGCCATGATCACTTCTAAGAGACACTATGGTGTTGTTTTTCTCATTTGTGACCTTCTTGAAGAATTTCAAAAATAATGGAAATATCTCATCTTTATGAGCTAAAAATAATACCCAAGTATATCTAGAATAATCATCTACAATCACAAGACCATATTTCTTTCCTCCTAGACTAGTGGTTCTAGTAGGTCCAAAAAGATCCATGTGAAGTAGTTCAAGTGGCCTAGAAGTGGAAACAATATTTTTAGTTTTGAAAGAGTTTTTAGTTTGTTTTCCAAATTGACATGCATCGCAAATTTTGTTATTTTCAAAATCTAGTNAGATATTGAGCTATCACCACCATTAGCAGATTTCATGGTATTGATTCAATCCTTCTAACCTTACTCTCTTGTTCCATAGTATCACAGCATAGATCTTTGGTTTTAACACTACCATGAAAACTTTTTTTAAGTTTTATTGCATAAAGTGGCTCATCTTTGGCCAATCTTGATCATTATTATAACCATGAAAACAAGCATTACGCAAAGGGAACAATCACCAGTAACAAAATAGCCAGATAGCTGTCAGAACTTGGTTGACAAAATTGCCAGCTTATCGCTATCCACCACATATATATGGGTTTAAAAGCCTAGGCCAAGGAAAGAAAAGAATAGACACAAAAAGAAATGAGGAATAGAAAAGTAGCATATTTCCCAAATAATATTAGAGCTCAAAAGAAACTTACGAGACCCAATCACTTTAAAACACAATTATTAGAACTTAATGGCTTGCTAGAATCAACCTCTAACTAAACCAAGACATTTTAAACTATTTTAGTCAAAAGATACTATTACAAAGATTCAACAATACTTTCTTACCTAAAAACAGTTCCAGATTATAAATTGATCATCATAATTGCAACTTGCTTGCAAATTTCAATTTTAAACTTTTCTATTATTCCAAATATGCTGAAAGTTGTAAATTCATTTTAGCTTCCATTTATGGATTCCCTGAAAAGTATCATTAAAACTCGATTCATAAATCCAGTAGCTAAGTCTTCAAATGTTTAGTTTGAAAACTAACTCCTTAACCAAGAAAGCCTAGATATAAGCATTTGAAGCTTCAAAAAAGATGCAACACTTTGAAAAGAAATTGTTGAATGACCAATTCAACTCTCCTCTAAACCAGTTTTCCATAAAACTCATCTTCTGAAACCCTAGGAATGCTCTACATATTTTTGAACCAAACTTGCATGGCAAGTTCAAACCCTTGGTTCCAAAATGGTTTTTCACCATTTTTTTCTCTGCATGCATCTTATGAGCTCTTTGTAATCTTGGAATTGTTGATGACAAATTATGTCAAAAAATCAAATGAGTCTCAGTTTCATGATATCAAGGGCATATAAGAGTTTATATGGATTGAGGAGAGGAAATGTGATAAAGAATAGGGCTCAATTAAAAGAATATTATTACTATTAGTCAATAGGCTCTTTGTTCAGAGAGGAAGGTTCTTATTCCATCAATTCAAAAAAAATCATAAATAGGAAATTAGCATGGCCGCAGATCTCTAGTTGCCGCGACTTCCAATCCAGAACTTATTCCAGGGACATCGCAATACGGCCGCATTCTTAAAGAAAATCTTAAAAGCATGCAAGGCCTACTAAACCCAGCATAAGCAATATCATAAAAACATCTGCAAAAGCTACATATTTCAAAATGTTATCATAGAGTCATCATACTATATATGAAAATTTGAATGTCAATCTCCAAGTATATATATCAAGTATCTACAATATTAAATGATATAAGAAAATTGTTCACTTCTGATGCCCAACACCCAAGCCTACATCCAGTAGATAAGCAACATCATCATCCTCTGAAACATGGTAACTAGAGAGGAGTAACGAGATAAAAGATCAGTATTACCATCATGAATATACAAAAAAAAATTCAAAATTTTCAATTGTATAACAAATATTTTTTATAAAAAGTAACATATCCATGAAACTAGCAGTAAAACCATAAAACCAAATAAATACCAACATATGCTACACCAAATAATAAAGTCACCAACATATTCATATCCACGTCACAATTATCTGCATATTGAAGAAACATACTGACAACCTCATATCAATAATCTGTATTTAACAACCTAATCTTGATACACATATGCATAGGTTAGTTCTCATACTAGTGCTCAGTATATTAAACTTAGTCAATAGTCTATTACTGATTCTACAGTGGCTCTCGGCCTTTAGCCTTCTTTCGGTGCCACTGGTTTAAGCCAATCTTGTCAAAATTAGTACCACGTACCAATAATAAACATTAGATACACAAGCTTAACCATCCATAGTATTGGACAAAGTCATTCTCATATACATCAACATACTAATGATATATACTGATAAATCTCATGCTAATAATCTGTGTCTAACAACCTGTTGATGCTAGATCACCTTCCTCGATCGTCCAGAAGCGTCCAGTCGCCTTCTCCAATGAGCCTAGGATCTTCTGGTGGGCTCTGCTCTGATCGGGATCCTGCAAGAAGTCCCAGGGGCCGATGATTCCGATAGAGACCCTTCGACTCAAGTTAGTTTTCTGGGCAACAACCGTGAGCTAAAGAGAAAGCTCGAGAAACTTGGAAGAAAGTGCTATTATGTGTGAGCATGTATATGCTTGGGTGTTGTTGGCTCACTCGATCGGGGGTCCCTCTTATTCATTTTATGGATGTTTGTGAGACTTGAGGCATAGCCACTTGGTAGAGAATGAGCGATGAGGGCAGCAAAAGCGGAGTGTACCTTCCTCGTGGCATGTTAGGCTGGCAGACCATGTCCCGTCGGATGTGGGTGACTGCAGCAAAGTTGATGGGCCAGGTCCCATCAGGTGTGAGTGGCCATAGCAAAGTTGGTGGGCCAGATCCCATTAAATGTGGATGGTCGTAGCATAGCTGATGGGTGCCGCTTGATTTGGATGGCTACTATAGGCTTATAGGGCATGGGCGGCCGTTATGCGTTCACTAACATGTCTTCTATGTTGCACGTCTGTTGTCCTATTCTAGATCATGGGAAGACGTGCGAACAGCAGTGAGTGGTGGAGCAATGGAGCCAGGCACGTGGGCCCCACAATGAGTCCTACCCAAGTGGCTGCTAGGGCACTGCATGGGTGGTTGTTGAGACCGACTTGGAGCCGTGGAGGACAGCTGAGGTTACAACCCGGGTGGCTGACTCGAGGTCCTATCTGGGAGGCTGGATGGAGGGCGCAACCCGGGTGGCCGAGTCGAGTCCAACCCGGGTAGCCTGCTAGAGGCCTTCTGGAAGGGTGATCATCACTGTTCATTAGTTGCGACCTCATCAGCTTCGTTAGGGGTTATTGATAGAATATTTATCAAGAGTGCTCTTCCTCATGCATGTAGTAATGGCATCCGTTTGGAAGACCCCCATGCACGTAGCATGTCGTTTGGAAGACTCCCATGCACATAGCATGATGTCTCCGCTTTGCTAGGAGCAGTCTTCAAGCTTTCCCATAAGTTGAAGGCTATGGTCTTGATGTGGTTAGTCAACAGAAAGTAGGTTGAAGCCTTGGGCGGCCTCCAGGTCCTGAGCGGTCCCTCTCCTAGGCGGCCCCTAGCCATGAGCGGGTCTCCAACCTTGGGAGGCCCCTAGCCATGAGCGGGTCTCCAGCCTTGGGTGGCCCCTAGTTCTGGGCGGCCCCCAAACCTTGGGCGGCCCCTAGCCCTGTGCGGCCTCCAGGTCCTGGGCGGCCCCTAGCCATGAGCAGGTCTCCAGCCTTGGGCGGCCCCTAGCCCTGGGCGGCCTCCAGGTCCTGGGCAGCCCCTCTCCTGGGCGGCCCCTAGCCATGAGCGGGTCTCCAGCCTTGGGCGGCCCCTAGCCCTGGGCGGCCCTTCGGTTCCGGGGCCCCCGAGCTCTGGGCGGCCCTAGCCATGAGCGGGTCTCCACCCTTGGGTGGCCCCTAGCCCTGGGCGGCCTCCAGGTCCTGTGTGGCCCCTCTCCCTGGGCGGCCCCTAGACATGAGCGGGTCCCCAGCCTTGGGCGGCCCCTAGCCCTGGGCGGCGCTCCGGTCCTGGGCGGCCCCCGAGCTCTGGGCGGCCCTAGCCATGAGCGGGTCTCCAGCCTTGGGCGGCCCCCTAGCCATAAGTGGGTCTCCAGCCTTGGGCGGCCCCTAGTTCTGGACGGCCCCCAAACCTTGGGCGGCCCCTAGCCCTGGGCGGCCTCCAGGTCCTGGGCGGCCCTCCAGTCCTGGACGGCCCCCAAGCTCTAGGCGGCCCCTCTCCCTGGGCGGCCCCTAGCCCTTGGTGGGTCTCCAGCCTTGGGCGGCCCCTAGTCCTAGGCGGCCCTCCAGTCCTGAACGACCCCCAAGCTCTAGGCGGCCCCCCTCCTTGGGTGGCCCTCCAGCCTCGGACGACCCCCTAGTCTTTGGCGGCCTCTGAGACTTAGGCGGCCCCGGCCCTCCTAAAAAGACCCTCATGGCTATACACCCCGAGCTCTTAAAGCTGCTTTCATATCAGGAGCACTTAACACGATAAACTATCGTGTCCAGAACAAAGCTCGAGAATCGTCAAACATCATGACGCTTTAAATGACTTAAATAAGACAAGCGCTAGAAAATCACCACTCATCGAAAAGCTCAAATAAAGGAGATATTGATCACCTGTTTTAGAGCTAGATAACTTTCCACTAACTCTGACATTCCCTTAGAAAGACCGAAACCCATCATGAAGATTCCTTGCTTCTGGAGCAAGTTCTTTAATACCTTTGATATTAATTATCAACAAATAACCACGTGGCATACTTCCGCCAGGGCTAAGCTTTTTCCTATACATTAATTTTACCCGAAAAAAAGAGAGAAAAAGGAAAATGACTCAACGCTGACGACATTATGATGAAGGAAGGAAAAGGATATTTTTTGAAACTCAAAGGATATAAGAAAGGAAAGATTCATGAGGGAGGGGGGGCTTTTTCCTTCGACTGGAGATCTCAAGCAAATGTTTAAGGCTATATACTTGGTCAACAGGAGAGGGACCCTATTGGAAGGGAGAATTGTGAGGTCCTTCTGGTGATCAAACATCAACAGATTGGCATGCCAGGAAGGGGGGCGACGTGGTAGTTTTCATCTTTCAAGCATGAGTACAAGATCTCCGGAGGAGAACCCCTCCAGTGGGTCTGGGGGGCATCTTTCACTCTCCGATCATGTTGAGAAGACTCTTTGCTCAGCCGAGCTAGCGAGGTCAAGCCCTCCAGCTTCTTCCTCACCACTACCGGCGTCGGCTATCCCCCAGGACCCATTGGCTACCCTCACACAACAAGTTCAAACTCTTGTTGGGATGGTTCAGCAACTGCAGGAGCAACATTCTAGAGGAGCCTGGCAACGGCTCGAACCGCCTCTGCAGTCTAGATCGGCTACTCCCATTAGCCGGCAGTCTACTCAAGGGAGATCACCTCTAACGAGGCCTCTCCACCACTGCTCCTTCGGGGGGCTTCATCCTCAAGGTTCCCAGGGTGGCTCGCACTCTCTCACCCATTCCTCCGGTAGCCCACCCGCCAGGCAGTGACGGGGAAAAAGCCTCATGAGCACCGCCGGTGGCATCGATCCTTGTCCTATTCCCCTGAGCCAGCCGGGGAAATATAGCTGATCAGATGGAGAGGCGCCTCGATGAATAAGATCGGAGGCTGGAGGAGCTTAGCCAGAGAATCAACAATTAGCCGGGGTCGGACTTGACACCCGCCCTCCTCTTACTCGGCGAATTATGGAGGAACCCATTCCAAGGAGGTTCCGTTTCCCCCAACTAGACCCTTATGATGGCACTACTGATCCCTTGGATCATCTGGAGAGCTACAAGGCTATTATGCAAGTCCAAGGGGCGACTGATGCCCTCTTGTGTATCGCCTTCCCAGCCACTCTCGAAAGGCCGCCCGTGTTTGGTATTCTCGTCTGCCTTCACGTAGCATCGATTCCTTCCAACAATTAGAAAGATCTTTCTTGGCTCATTTTGATGCTTGTCGAAGATTTCCGAGTGGCGGACACCTTGTTTTTTGTGCAGCAGCAGGAGGGGGAGTCCCTAAAAGACTTTATAACTCGATTCAAGGTGGCAGCCCTGGAAGTTTATCATCTTGACGATGTTGTGGCTACTCTGGCCTTGAAGCGGGGGCTCCGTCCCTCCCACTTCACTTATTCTCTAGACAAGAGACCTCCTTGTTCTTATGCTAATCTCTTAAGTCGTGTGCAGAAGTACATCCGCGCCGACGAGGCTGATTCATCTCGAAGGGGTGCCGAAGGAAGGACTGGTAAGAGGCCAGCCCGTCCGGAGTCGAGCGGACCTCCTCCAAGAAGCCCGAGCCCTTGCACCGTCTTGCTGACCGTCGCAAGAGCCTCACCCCCAAAGAAGATCATCTTACTCCCCTCCTTGCGCCCCGAGCTCATATCCTTATGGAAATTGAAAACGAGCCTTATCTACGGCGTCCACCTCTGTTGAAGAAAGGCGCCGCGCGTGATAGAAGCCGCTATTGCCATTTCCATAGAGATTACGGACACGACACCGAGGAATGCCGCAATCTGAAGCAGGCCATCGAGGAGCTCATCCAGAGGGGATATCTCGGGCAGTATATTCAGAAGAAGAGGCTCCGCCTGTACCAGCTTTGATGGGACCCCCTCCGGCTCAGGCCAATATTGATAACGCCCCAACGGAGCGAATGGTGGGTATGATTTCCCGTGGAGGAGCATCATCCTCTAAGAGGGCAAGAGGGGAGGGAGAGCTAATAATGTAATCCCTTTTAAGGGAGACATAGTGGGAGGTAGTGTTGTAAAAGATGATAGCGTCGTTGTTTCTATGACGGTCGCTAAACACCCTGTAAGGAGGATCTTAATTGATAGCAGGAGCTCCGCCAACGTACTTACTTATGATGCATTTCTTCGAATGAATTTATCTCCTGACTCTCTTCGACCTGTAGCCGCTCCTCTAGTCGGCTTCACAGGAGATCCTATACGAGTGGAGGGCGAGATTACCCTACCTGCGACGGCGGGGTCACCGCCGCGCCAGAGCACGGTGGTGCTGGATTTTCTGGTGGTCTGGGTACCCCTGGCGTACAATGCCATTCTTGGCCGACCCGGGTCGAATATGCTGGATGCAGTTATATCCACTAAGCGTCTACTGGTGCAATTCCTTACCAATCAAGGAGTTGGCGAGATGCATGGGGAGGTAAACTCGGTTAGACCTTGTTATCATCTAGCTCTCAGTCCTCAGCGATTGCGATTCCCCCGATCACCGAATCATTTGATCCCAGGGAGATCGAGCGGAGGGGAGAGCCGGCGAGTGTTTGATATCTTGCCCTCTAGAAGATGACCCAACCAAAATCGTGCAAATCGGCGAACTCCTCCCCCCTGAAGCCCGGAGTCAGCTCCTAGCTTCTTGCGGGCGAATGCGGATATCTTCGTTTGGAAAGTGACGGATATGGTTGGGATTCCCCTGGAAGTGATCACTCACCAGCTTAATATCAACCCAGGATGTTGACCGATCCGCAGAAAAAAAGGAGTTTCTCTCCTGAGCGGCAGAGAACCATAGACGAAGAAGTGGATAAATTACTTATGACCGGTCATATTCGAGAGGCACAATATCCTGACTGGCTAGCCAATGTAGTCATGGTCCGGAAGGCCAGCGAGGGTGGAGAATCTGCATTGACTACACTGATCTTAACAAAGCCTGTCCTAAGGATAGTTTTCCGCTGCCACGAATCGACCAGTTAGTAGATTCCACCTCCGGCTATGAACTTCTTAGCTTCATGGACGCCTTCTCGGGGTACAACCAAATAAAAATGAACCCCTCGGATGAAGAGCATACTACTTTTGTCACTGAGAAGGGCATTTATTGCTACAAAGTAATGCCCTTCGGATTGAAGAATGCGGGAGCTACCTATCAAAGGCTGATGAACAAAGTTTTCAAAGATCAGCTTGGCTGCAATATAGAAGTGTATGTAGATGATATGTTGACGAAGAGCACCTGCGCTACTAGCCATATCGCCGACCTGTAGGAGACCTTCCGCAACCTCCGGCTCCACAGAATAAAGCTTAACCCGCAAATGCGCATTTGGGGTCACTGCGGGGAAATTCTTGGGTTTTCCAGTAACTCGGCGAGGAATTGAAGCAAACCCGGAGAAGATTCAGGCCATTCTTGACATGAGGCGGCCAGCCTGTAAGAAGGAGGTACAACAACTCACCGGAAGGATAGCGGCGTTGAGCCAATTTTTGTCAGGGTCAGCGGAGAGATGTTTGCCTTTCTTCAAAGTCCTACGCAAAGCGGACGATTTTGAGTGGACAGAAGACTGTCAGCGGGCTTTCGAAGAGCTTAAGGAATTCTTATCCGCGCCACCCTTATTATCTAAACCAGAAGAAGGCGAGAAGCTCTTCCTTTATCTTGCGGCTTCTTCGGAAGCCGTTAGCTCTGTTCTAGTGCGTATTGATGACCATGCTATCTAGAAACCTGTTTATTATACGAGAAAAGTACTTTATGGTGCGGAAGAGACGTATTCCAAAACAGAGAAGGTCATTTTTGCCTTGGTTATCTCGCTCGGCGACTCAGACCATACTTTAGGCCCATCCTATAATTGTGCTCACTGACCAGCCTCTCAGAGCCATTCTATCCTGCCCTGATACTTCTGGCCGATTGGCTAAGTGGGCTATTAAGCTGGGGGAGTTTGACCTATCCTTTCAGCCCCGGGCAGCTTTGAAATCCCAAGTCTTAGCCGACTTCCTAGTGGAATGCACTTGGTCAGAAAGGCATCAAGAGGATTCCCCTCAAGCTCTTTTAGATGTTGGCGAGGAGAATGATGAAGCATGGATCCTCCATGTCGATGGGGCCTCTAACTCCCAGGGGAGCGGGGCTGGTCTTATTCTTGCCATTCCGGAAGGCGCAGTGTTAGAGTATGCTCTCAGTTTTCTCTTTGAAGCTACCAACAATCAAGCTGAATATGAAGCCTTGTTGGCCGAATTAAACTAGCACATGGAATGGGAATCAAGCGCCTCCGAGCTTTTACCGACTCGCAGCTTATTTCTGCCCAAGTGGCTGGGGAGTACGAGGCTCGAGACCCTGTCATGTCCCAGTATCTAAGCAAGGTTAATCTATTGATCCCCTTGCTGGATCACTTCACCATCAGTTACATCCCTAGAGGGGAGAATGCTAGGGCGGATATGTTGGCCCAACTTGCTACATCACAGATAGTGCCATGGGCAAGACTTATATTGAATATATGGGGACACCTAGCATCGAAGCCATGGAGGAAACTCTGCCAGTCACACAGGAAAAAATATGGATGGACACCTATATCCAATACTTGAGAGATGGCATCCTCCCGGCCAATCGCGAGGAAGCCAAACTGCTTAAGCGGAGGGCCTCTAAGTTTGTATTGCTAGATGGCGGCTCTATAGGAAATCCTTTTCCCAGCCTCTTCTCAAATGCGTCGGCCCAGTAGACGCGAACTACGTTCTTAGAGAAATTCATAAAGGCATATGCGGGAATCATTCAGGAGGCAGATCTCTGGCACGTAAAGCCCTCCGGCAAGGATATTATTGGCTAACCATGCAAGAAGACGCAACTGAACTAGTAAAAAGATGTGATCGATGTCAACGGTATGCTTGTATTCAGTGACAGCCGGCTTCCCAGTTGAGTCCTCTTTTTGCTCCATGGCCCTTCGCTCAGTGGGGCATGGACATTTTCGGCCCTTTCCCTCCGGCATCGGACAGCAAAAATTCTTGCTTTTGCCATTGATTATTTCGCTAAGTGGGTCGAGGTCGAGGCGCTCGCCAAGATCACTGAGGCCAAGGTCAAGGCTTTTTCTGGAAATCCATTATTTGTCGATTCGGCATACCTCATACTCTTGTTACTGACAACGGCCGATAATTCGACAACGTTGCCTTTAGAACTTTTTGTGCTGATTTTGGCATCAACCATCGATTCGCCTCTGTCGGCCATCCGCAGTCTAATGGAGAGGCCGCGGTCACGAATCGTATGATATTACGGGGACTGAGGACAGGCTAGATGCATCTAAAGGAAGATAGGTGGAAGAACTCCTAAGCGTACTCTGGGCATACCACACAACTCCTAGGGCGCCAACAGGAGAGACGCCTTTCAACTTGGTTTTCGGTTCCAAAGCCATTATTCCAGTCAAGATTGGTCTTCCGAGTATTCGAGTGGAGTCATATGATGAAGCCGACAACCTCCCTAATTTAAGAGCCAGTCTCGACCTCATTGATGAAGCAAGGGACCAAGCTGAAGTTAAAATGGTGGCCTACCGACAGCAGATAGCGAGATATTATAATACTCGCGTCCGCCCGAGAAGCTTCCATCAGGGAGACTTGGTCCTTAGAAGAGCCGAAATATCCAAACCGGCGGAAGGGGGCAAACTATCCCCGAATTAAGAAGGGCCCTACCGAGTCGCGGAAGTCCTTCACCGTGGAGCATACCGACTTGAAGATTTGAACGGATGACCGATCCCTCGAACATGGAATACAAATAATCTCCGACAATACCACCAGTAATATAGTGAGTGTATTTATTCAAGAAATCAATAAATGTACACGTTTGGAGATTTCCTATAGGCAATTCTTGAAAGGAACTCGGCGGCCCCACGGTCCTAAGGACACCCCGGGCTGGTATTGTTTACCCCTGAGGTGGTTCAAGTCCAGGATTTAGGCGGCCTCGAGTCGAACTCCCGGGCCGGTATCCGACTACCCCGAGACAGCTTTTGAAAGGAACTCGGTGGCCCCACGGTCCTAAGGGCACCCCCGGGCTGGTATCGTTTACCCCTGAGGCAGTTCAAGTCCAGGATTTAGGCGGCCTCGAGTCGAACTCCCAGGCCGGTATCCGACTACCCCCGAGACAGCTCTTGAAAGGAACTCGGCGGCCCCATGGTCCTAAGAACACCCCCGGGCTGGTATCGTTTACCCCTAAGGCGGTTCAAGTCCAGAATTTAGGCGGCCTCGAGTCGAACTCCTAGGCCGGTATCCGACTACCCCCGAGACAGCTTTTGAAAGGAACTCGGTGGCCCCACAATCCTAATGACACCCCCGGACTGGAATCATTTACCCCTGAGGTGGTTCAAGTTCAGGATTTAGGCGGCCTCGAGTCGAACTCCCGGGCCGGTACCCGACTACCCCCTAGACAATTCTCAAAAGGAACTCGATGGCCCCATGGTCCTAAGGACACCCCCGGGTTAGTATCATTTACCCCTGCGGCAGTTCGAGTTCAGGACCTAAAGCAGGGCCAGATCAGATTCCTAAAGCTAAACAACTTTACGGAGTTCCGTAGGCTACCCTCGTTGTCGGAAGCTTGGGGCTTACGTTCCAAGATAAGGTGCCTGTGGAGCGACCCTGAAATTCAAACTTGACGTTGACGTGTAAGGTAAGCCTTAAAAGGTCGAGGGAATGGATGAATCCCCTCTCTTCTTCCGTAAAATGATTAAAAATCGGAGGGCGATCGATCGAGATATCAAAGGAATGAAAAGGAAAAGTTGACATTCGTTCGTTTAAAAGTCAAACTACCATAAAAATATATAAAATATCATCTATAAGCCGACATCAGTCAGCTTACAAAAAGAAGTCTGTTAGGGACAAAATCAAAGACAAAAAATGAAGTTAAATTCGGCCGCACTCCTACCAATTCCCGGGACGCCCATCCCCTGTGGTCGGCCCGATGGTCGGCTCTTCAATTGCGATCGTTCCAGTGATGGGGTTCTTAACCATCATTGTTTCGTCGGCTGCATCTTCAACCTCGGCATCGGAGGTTTCTTCATCGTCTGCAGGTTGGAAGTGCTCGAGGTCTTTCAGCTTGAAGTGCCGAGATAATCTCCTTTTGCACCTCTCAAAACCCTGGACGAAGGCATCCATGACGGCCTCGCAAAACTCCAAAGCAAAGTTGGGAGAATTCTTATATTCTTTAATAGCCTCCCGAGCCTGAGCTTCGGCTGCAACCACCCTTTCTTGAGCCTTCATCTACGCTACCGCCATTCTGTCCAAGGCTTCTTTTGTTTCCTTCTCGGCCAGCACCAGTTTCTCTGCAGCATCGCGGGCCGCGGCCTCTGCATTGTCGGCCCGGTTCTCGGTATGCTCTAGCTTGAGAATGGCCTCTTTCAATTTCTCCTCCGTCGGCAACAGCTTTACCCTGACTTCAGACAGTTTAGTGTCCAAGGTCCGTAGTTCCTTCTCGGCCCTCTCCCGCCATGCACGATTTTCCTCCTGAACAGCCTGAAGGTCATTTAATGCCTTCGATTCCCGGGCCTTTGCCTCCGACAGTTCCTTGTTCAGGCTCTCGTTATGGGATTTGGCGTTGATCATATCCTCATGAAATCTTGATTGTTAATACTCCAAAATTTTATCAAAATTTTATAGAATTTTTTTTGGCAAGTTTCAGTTGTTTGAATCTCAATTATTTTTCTCTGAAACTGTCATTAGAGTCGACACCTCAGAATGAGGAGTCGACACCTTTGTTTGTGTCGCTCTCGGTCCCTGACCTTGGAGTCGACACCCGTGTAAGTGGAGCTGACTCCAGTTCGAGCGCTGACTGTGTTAGCGATTTGGAGTCGATACCCGACTTTGCGGGAGTCGACACCTGGGAATCCAAATTGATTTATTAGGGCAGAGTCGACACCTCATCATTTCTTAAACTATCGAATCCTCAACCAAATCCCTCCTAAAATCTCTCAAACTCTCCCCATCTCTAAATCCACTCCTCCCAAGCTTTCCTAAGGATCCAATGGCACCTAAGAGGAGAGGTTCGGTGTTTGGAGCGACTGTGGTGACTGGGAAGCGTTCCGTGAGGCGACCCGTCCGCGAACCGTCTCCAAGCGAGGATTCCTCCATCGATTCAGACAATCCTAACACCACTTCACCTCAGGTAGATACCCTAGCAGGGAGGGTAATCACAATGGGTAGGAAAGTTGACTTCGAATTCTTTCAATCCGAGGGTTTTTCAATTGGTAATCAACTTAAGGAGCTCAGATGGGATAGAGTCTGCTCTCTTGATGTTCCCACTTACCCAGCTTTAGTAAAAGAATTTTATTTCAATTTATCTAGAGGAGATGGTGGTTTAGTAAGCTCTGTTAGAGGCAGACAGATTCATCTTACATTCCAAAAACTAGGAAATCTCCTGAGCATCCCTATTACCGGATTAGTGCGGATATGCACAGTGATAGATCAGCGGCCTTATCAAGGATGTTAGGAAGAGTTGTTGAAGAATTTGAGGAAATTAGGGCTAATCAGTTGCCCCTGGAATTAAGGTTGTTACACAACATTTGCAGCAGGATCTTGTTCCCAAAGACCGGACGTTTTGAGTATGTCTCCGAGCGGGACATTGTTGTGATGGATAGTGTATTGACCGGTCAGCCTATTAACCTAGCAGCCATGATGATATTCTATATGGCCGAGGCTGGAGGGAAGAGAAGATCATCACTACCTTATGGCATGATTCTCACGATGGTATTCAGGAGCCAAGGAGTAGTGATTCTAGAGAATGAACCATCAAAGAGCCTGAGACACACCGATTATTATAGTTTGGCTACTTTACATCGAATGAGATTTGTCAAGATTAATGGTCAGTGGGAAAGGAAAGGCAACGTAGATGAGAGAGCCCCAGAGCCCAGACATTCTGCACCTTGTGAGGCTGGTCCGTCTATGAGGGTTCCCTCTCCGCATCCTAGTACTCCTGCTCCAGCTCCTGCCCTAGTACCTGTGATTTCATCCTCTTCTTCAGTCGGATTTTCAGACCTTCAGATAGAACAACTCAAAAATCTTCTTGCTGCTCAGAAGGATGAATTAAAGACTGAGTTTGACACAAATTTATGAATCTTAAAGAAACTCTTTATTCCTTAGATGATCGGATTGCCAAAATTGAATCAACTCTTAGCTCTTCTACTGGATCTTTAAGTAGTGACTTGAAGAACATTTTTGAAGAACTTAAAGACATTTGTGGAGATTCTGAAACCTATTCAAAGAGCAATGCCGAGTTACAAGATAAAATTGTCACTGCTTGTACTTTTGTTGATAAAAGATTAAAAGACTACGTCAAACTTCAGACTGAAGGAATGCAGAAGATTGTAGACCATTTAACAAGGATAATTAGAACTAATATATATTGATGTAATGAAAGTTTCAATTTTGATGTAATGAAAGTATAATTCTGATGTAATGTAAGCATAGTTTCTTTTTAATGAAATTTCAGTTTCAGTTTGTAACACTTGACATTTGATGAAATGAAATTATCTTTTGATCTATCAATTTGATCTTTTGACTTAACTTTTCTTTATCTTTTTGTTGATTACAAAAAGGGGGAGAAAGTTAGTCGTATATGCATTGATTAGTAATTGATTGGAATTCAATTAAAGCTTATTTGATTAATTTAATTGGAGAAAGTTATGTCGTATATGCATTGATTAGTAATTGATTGGAATTCAATTAAAGCTTATTTGATTAATTTAATTGGAGAAAGTTATGTCGTAATGCATTGATTAGTAATTGATTGGAATTCAATTAAAGCTTATTGATTAATTTAATTGGAGAAAGTTATGTTGTATATGCATTGATTGGTTTGCTTTAATTGGCATTTATTGAATGAGTATCAAGTGACTTTGTATCAAGTGATACAAGTATTTTGGATATGCATTAATTCAATTAAGCTTAAGTGAAAATTGAAATGACTAAATTCTAAGTATCAAACACGAACAATTGATAATTTGAACTTCATAGGGGAAGCTACCTTATTCAGGGGGAGCTTACTTATGAGGATCACTCTCTTAAAAATTTTTAATTTAAGAATACTATGCATATACTCAATATTTTTATAATCATCAAAAAGGGGGAGATTGTTGACCCAACTATTGATTTTGATGATTAATAAAGGAATTGAGTATATCTATTTGTTTACTATTGGATTTGATAAGTATTTCAGGACTCAAAATATTTGATCAATTTAAATAAATTAAGAAACGTGTTTTGAATCAATTGCAAAACATCAATTTCAAAGTTTCAGAACCTGGAGTCGACACCTAGAATTCCTGGAGCCGACCCCATGGCCATTCAAATTTTCTTCTGATTTTTGATACGGTCCGGAGCCGACACCTAGAGTTTCGGAGCCGACACCCAGAGTTTCAGAGTCGACACTTACAGTGTCTGGAGCCGACTCCGATGCGGGGACAAAACGTTGATTTTTGAGCATCTTGGAGCCGACACCTACAGTATTCGGGAGCCGACACCTGACGATGGCGAGCTGACACCTAACTTTTTTGGAGCCAACTCCTCGATGAACTCAGAACTTTCTATTTTTAGAAAAATGACTTGGAGCCGACACCTGAAAAGTTGGAGCCGACTCCAACCTATATGGGACAAATATTTAAATTGCCTGATCAGCTCTAACGGTAATATTTCCTTTTTACCTAATTTCTAACGGATATATTTGTTTCCAAGTACATTCCAATGGCTAGTTTTCTTCCCAAAACGGATTAAAAGAAATCTATAAAAGTGGAAAACACCCGTTTGAAAAGTGAGGACGAAAAATAGAGAAATTTCAAATCAAAAATCCGAGAAAGCCTGAGCCTGAATCTCAAGAGAAAAGCACTCAAATTCAAATCCTTCCACTCCACAAAGCTCAAAGAAGAATCCAAGGCATTCAATCTTAAAAAATCGAAGGATTCTCAAAGGGGAAGAAGAAACTCTGTTTTGAAGATTTTCTAACTTCTCATCCGCAACATTTGCAACGAATCAAAGCTGAGGCCTGATTCAACATCTCCAAAGAGAAGAGGAAAAGAAGAAAAGCTCAACTCCAATCTACTTCAAACAGGCTTTTCTAAACTTATTTGTTCATTCATTTGAATATCTGCTCATTTGAGGAGCTTTGTATTATTGAAAAAATCTTTTCATTCTTGCTTGTGCTGGTTTAATCTGGGGGATTGAACTAGTGGAGGTTATACCTCGAGTCAGCTAGATAAGCTTGAGTTTAGGGTTTTGTGCTGGTGAGCCCAGAAAATCGGCTGGGTTCATTGTGATCTCGGGGGAAAACAACAAGTTTTGAGTTGTGATCTTGTAAAACAACTTGGCTGTAATCTAGTCGATTATAGTGTTGACCCAAGTGAATCTTGGGAGTGGACGTAGGTGTTGGATACACTGAACCACTATAAAATCATTGTGTTTGCCATGCTTCCATTATCTCTATCTCTATCTCCTTGTTTGTGCTTTATATTGCCTTGCATTTAATTTCATTTAACTTAAAGCTAATAGTTTTCAAAAGGTTTAAATTTTTAAAAGAACCCAATTCACTCCCCCCCCTCTTGGGTTGCCATCAGGGCCAAAAGTATGTGCTTGGTGCGCTGATGTGCTCGTGGTTCCTTTGCTTGAGCTATGGCACCAGTGCTGTCACTGTACAACAGGACTGGTTCATCTATGGAAGGTGTCACTCCAAGCTCGGAGATGAACTTTCGCAGCACACAGCTTCTTTCGCAGCATCTGATGCAGCGATGTACTCTGCCTCGCACACCGAATCTGCCACTGTATGTTGCTTGGAACTTTTCAGCAAACAGCTCCACCATTTAGGATAAACACGAAACCCGATACACTTTTGCTATCATCATGATCTGATTGAAAACTGGAATCAGTATATCCAACAAGTTTCAAATCAGACTCTCCATAGACTAACCACTGGTCCTTAGTATTTCTCAAATACTTAAGGATTGTCTTAACAACTTGCCAGTGTTTTTCTCCTGGATCAGATTGGTATCTACTCACTACTCCTAGTGAGTATGCCACATCTGGTCTTGTACATGTCATGGTGTACATAATCGATCCTACTGCCGAAGCATATGGAATTCGACTCATACGTTCTCTTTCATTAGGAGTTGTCGGACAATCCTTCTTAGAAAGATGAATTCCATGGCCTATCGGAAGATAGCCTTTCTTGGAATTCTCCATGCTAAACCTCTTTAGCACTGTGTCAATGTACGTAGATTGGGATAAACCTAGCATCCTCTTAGATCTATCTCTATAGATCTTCATCCCTAGGATGTATGATGCTTCTCCCAGATCTTTCATGGAGAATTGTGATGATAACCATGTCTTTATTCCTTGTAATGCAGGGATATCATTCCCGATTAAGAGAATATCATCCACATATAATACAAGAAATACAATAACAGAATCGTTAGCCCATTTATAAATGCAAGGTTCTTCTTTATTCTTAATAAAGCCATAAGATTTGATCACTTTATCAAATCGTATGTTCCAACTCCTTGATGCTTGCTTAAGTCCATAAATAGACTTCTGTAGCCTGCACACTTTAGACTCGTCTTCAGATATAAAACCTTCAGGCTGTATCATATACACCTGTTCTTCTAAATCACCATTTAGAAAAGCGGTTTTAACATCCATCTGCCAAATCTCATAATCGAAGTGTGCTGCTATAGCTAGCATAATCCGAATGGATTTCAGCATTGCCACAGGAGAAAACGTTTCGTCATAGTCAATACCATAACGTTGACGATACCCCTTGGCAACCAGACGTGCTTTATAGGTCTCTACCTTTCCGTCTGCGCCTCTTTTCCTCTTGAAAACCCACTTTACACCCTATGGGTTTTATCCCTTCGGGTGGGTCAACTAATGTCCATACATTATTGTCCTTCATGGAATCAAGTTCGGATTTCATGGCATCAAGCCATTTATTAGAGTCAGTCCTTTGCATAGCATCCATATAGGTGATCGGATCCTCGTTGTTCTCATCGAGTTCAACAGGATCATCGTTCTGGACCAAGAAACCCAAGTATCTGTCCGGTTGATGTGGTACTCTACCAGATCGCCTTAATGGTGCATCTAAAATGGGTTTTGAGTTTGATCTAATCAACTCAGATTCTAGGGGTTCACTGGTTTGTGTTGTTCCTTCTACTTGATGAACTTCCTCAAGTTCAACATTAGAGCTATTTGTTCCTTCACTAAGGAACTCCTTTTCAAGAAAAACTGCTCTATTACTAATGAACAACTTTTGTTCTTCAGTATTGTAGAAGTAATATCCTTTTGTTTCTTTCGGATAGCCGATGAAAAAATATTTGTCAGATTTGGGTTCAAGTTTGTCTGATTTTGCACGTTTCACATAAGCCGGACACCCCCAGACTCTCAGATAGGTAATAACCGGTTTATGTCCATACCACATCTCATGTGGAGTTTTAGAAACAGACTTACTTGGAACCTTATTAAGAATATGACAAGCTGATTCTAATGCGTATCCCCAAAATGATATTGGCAAGCTTGCAAAACCCATCATGGACCGAACCATGTCTAACAGAGTTCGATTCCTTCTTTCCGACACACGTTATGTTGCGGTGTTCCAGGAGGAGTCCATTGGGAGAGAATCCCATTCTCCTTTAAATATGTCACAAATTCATTGGAAAGGTATTCGCCTCCTCGATCTGATCGAAGGGTCTTAATACATTTTCCTGTTTGTTTTTCTACTTCTTTATGATATAGTTTGAACATTTCAAACGATTCAGATTTATGTCGCATAAGATAGACATAACCGAACCTAGAAAGGTCGTCTGTAAAAGTAATGAAGTAGTAGTATCCACCTTTGGCACAAGTGCTCATTGGTCCACATACATCAGTATGTACTAGACCCAATAGCTCTTTGGCTCTTTCACCTTTTCCAGTAAAAGATGACTTGGTCATTTTACCAAGAAGACATGATTCACAGGTAGTTAATGATTCACAATCATCAACTCGAAGGATGCCCTCCTGAGTTAACCTGTTTAATCTGTTCTTATTGATATGACCCAGCCGATGGTGCCAAAGATAAATATCTGTGACATCAGTTGTTCTAGGGCGCTTACTTGATTGGTACACTACATTCACAGGCTGTGATAATATATAAATGCCATTAGATAAATGCCCAGTCATTACAGTGACTCCATTCATAATGATATTCAAAGTAACATCCTTTATTGAAATTTCATAATTATTTTGGCCAGAAGGCCTACAGAAATTACGTTCAATAAGAACGTTGGGCAAAAATGACAATCATTTAGTATAATGACATTTCTATTGAAAACTATTTCAAGAACTCCTAATGCCAGTACTGGAACTAATCTTCCATCGCCGACATTTAGGAATCTTTCATTGTCCTCAAATCTTCTGGTGACCTGTAGTCCCTGCAATGAATTGCAAATGTTAAAAGGACTCCCGGTATCCAATACCCAGGTCTGATTATCATATATAGAAAAATTACAAGGTGTTATCATATAAATACCTTGTTGAGCAACATCTTGCTCCTTTTTCTTCTTTGGCCTGTTTGGATCAAGTGTGGCAATGTAAAGAGGACAGTTCCTCTTCCAGTGCCCTTGCATCTTGCAGTGAAAGCATTCAGCTTGACTTTTATCAACTTTCTTCTTCTGCATCTGACCCCTTATAGATGTCCTAGCATGTTGCACCTTTTTATTATTCTTTTTCTTCTTCCCTTTCCCAAAGGGTTTACGCCCTACCTTAGATCCTTCAACCACATTAACCAAACCCTTAGAGAGCTGGTTATCCTTCTCAAAGTTCTGTAACAACCCCAACAAACCGTGGTAGTTGACTGCAGGCTTTGTCATTCGAAAATGAGTAAGGAAAGGTCGGAAGGATGGAGGCAAGGAATTCAGGATCGCATCTTTTCCCAACTGCTCATGTAAGGGAAAGCCGAGCTTGCTTAGGAGTTCTATCTTCTCGATCATGTACAATACATGATCAGTGACAGGAGATCCATCTCTCATTCGAGCATTGAAAATAGCACAACTAGTCTTGTGCCTTTCAACATCGTCGGGTGTGCCGAAAGATTCATTCAACGCTTGAATGATTTCTTCTGGCTGAGCATTCTCGAACCGGCGACCGAATTCATCGTTCATTGCTGCTAACATGATACAACGCACGCTAGTTCTATCATTGAGCCACTTCTGATAAGTGTCTCTCTCAGAACTTTGGGTGTTTGCATCAGGTATCTTTGGTGCAGGATTATTCAGAATATATAGAATCCTCTCATGCTCAAGGACGATCTTAAGTTTTCTGAACCAGCTATTGAAATTGGAACCATTCAATTTGTCACTATCCAATAGGGACCTTAATGATAAATTAGTGGCCATGTTCTGCATAAGGAAAAACTAAAGTTTATTAGTATATAAATTGATTCAGTCTAAAGACTTGGACTTTAGTCTAAAGATTCTCCCACTATTTTGTTCAAATTGGCAGCCTCTACACCCCAATTCGAAGAATTATTCTTAATTCTTTAGCGGGCACTAAGATCTACATAAACTACATACAGGCCCAAGTGAAGCTTGGCTAACCCATATGCATCTAAGAGTAGGTTCAAAACCAATTGTTTCCCCAAACAATTCTTAGTGTTCAGTTTTGCCCCATGTACCTCTTCAGCAGGCATGAAGTGCCTCCACTGAAAGTTCTGGTTAGGTCCAACCATTAAATGATATAATCAGTGTAACCTATCAATAGACAACCAAGCCCGAGTGAAGCTCGGCTCACCTGACTGTTTATTTAATAGTTACGCTGACTTATCATATAATGAATGATAATTCCGATGGTTGACAAGCACCAGGCATGGAGTGCCTCCAATGATTATCAAGACATCGGACTCATTATCACCCACCTTAATGGGAGGCTATGATCTAGTTATCATATAACTATTTCATTTTAAGGACCTAATAATTTTAGAGGATTTTAATAATATGAAGATAAATTGACTAATCAAGTTCTCCCACTGAATCTATGAAATCGGTAGAATGAAACAAGATTAAGTCAGGTTAAGTGGCACCTAAATCAGTCATACTGATTTCCTTACAGGCATGGGTCAACCCGAATCAGGTAAATGATCTGAATCATAAATGGTTCACCACATTGACCAGGTGAGTGAGATCGATGGGAGGGATATGCCATTAACTCGTTAAAGACGCATCAATACGAGTAGCTCCCAATTAAAAACCATTCGATCGTTGATCCTAGAGCAACTTGCCATCCCACCTTGACATCATATGGTTAACCAATTCTGATTTGACCATCTAAGAGATTCATGCTCAACCACGGAGCCTAATCTACTTCCATTTGGTTTAATCAAAGAGAAGGACTTGATCAACTACAACTATTGTTTGATTTAGAGCATTCTTAACCTAATCTAATTAGATTTGAACAAATACTCTTTTAGTCCAGTTGATTTAAACCTTAGAGTCTAACCCTTTATGGACCCGATTTAGCTAACCCAAATGATTAAATATATTTCATGTTAACATGTCATATATTTCAATCAAGCATAATGTTATGTTACTCATAATTCCTATATTTAGATCATATCTAAAAAATTATGAACTAATATTTGACATTCAAATAAAACTCTCATAAATATTTGTATGTTTTATAACATAGACATCATGCCATCATATATCATATCTATGTTTTTATACTAAACATGCAAATATCATGGTTTTATACAACATCAATATGTATCAAATATAAAATATTTTTGAGAGTGTGTAATCATGTTTTGAAAGCCAAAGATCAATCACGGCAATATGTCACAGAATACCTCATTGAATGGGTAATTCGGATTTTCAATCCACTGTGACCATATGGCCTTGTGATAAGTTTTAGCCATAATTACACAATTAATAGGAATATTAATTTACATGCAATAAATTAGATCATTAACGAAACCATGGCTCTGATACCATTTGTAGGGAGAAATAGTCAGGCATGCATATTTTAAAAATTGATAACTATTATCATTGCGGAAATTAAAGATTACATATTAATCTATCTAATATGCATCAAGATCATATCTTTGCCTATATATAGGGTCGTTTGATCTAAAATATGCATATAAAAATTCAAGATCATATCTTGATCTTCAAGATGACTAGTCACACTATTATCTTGAAGCCTGCCTTAAGATCTAGGGATCAAATCACTTACCTTAAGAACAGTAGGTAAATCCTTATTGCTCTGCAGCCGTTCAATCGTCCGGCCTCTAGTATCGTCCACGCGAAGCCCCGAATGATCAGATTTCCGGGAGTGCTAGCTCGCGGAAAAATAGCTTTGCTGATCTTGAATCCTCTCACTTGAATCTTCCTCCAAGATCCACCAGCTTCCGCTAACACCAGAATCACCAGGATTTTCTATTCTAACTTTTTAGAATTACAATCCACGACAATCGTGTATTGTTGTTCTGTGTTTTCTGGTGAGGGAATGCCCTCTATTTATAGTCTCAATTTAGCCTTGACATTTAATTCTGACATTTAAGAATCCGTCGTTTGGCAAAAGCGAAGAGACGCCGAAGGCGCGCGCTTGGTTTAATTCCGACGTTCGGTGAAAACCAAAGAGACAAAATCCGACGTTCGGTTTGAGTAAAAAAAACCAAAGAGGGCTAAATCCGACGTTCGGTAAATAATGTCATGCATTAAATTCTATGAGAATTTAATCTCATGAGATGAGATTTTAGCCATCTCATCATATGAGATCCTTATTCGAGAGGTTTGGGTTCTGATCTGAATTTATTTGACTTAACCCACATAGATCATGGTCCAAGCCCAAATCAAATTTGGCTAGTCCTGAATCTATTTAAATCCAAATCAAGTCTAATTTCAAATCAATATTTGAAATTGACTTGTCCTTCTAATAGACTTAAACCAAATTGAATCTTATTCAATTGTACTTAACCCAATTGAGATAATTCAATCAATCAAATTGATTAATTAAATCATATACGATTCTCAATCGTTGATCAGCAAATAGATCATCCTAGGAAACTTCTATGCGTGTGACTCTCTAGGTTCGAACCTAAGCCGGTAGCATAGAAACAACTTTCTATACTAATCGATGTGCCCATCTAGCAATGGAACCCGACGTCCGGATAGGTCGAAGAGTTGCCGAGCAAACTCCAAGAACCCTAAGAAACAGTTACCGTATAATTCATCCTCTTGACCACAAATGCTAAGGATGGCTTAAGAGCCTGTCAACTCTAAATAGCAAATCCATAAAGTGATTTCAACTTTAGTGATCATGTGACTTTCACATGAAGTGCCTTGGCCAAGGTCTTGCTAAATTGAAACACAAGCATTTCTCCTTTTAACGGGATAGGTCAAATTCCATCTTGATCCACAACTGACTACCACAAGTACTTGACTGCACCCAGTAACCTTTCGTAGCTGGATTAGAAATCCAGGTGGTCCGGCACCTAAGTACAATGAGTTGCTTGTAAGCCACTGGTTGTGATCTTCAGGTCTGAAGGATACTTATACCTATATCTTCTCGGATTAACTCTTGACAGTAGAGTATCCGAAATGAGTCACGTTCGGTGAAATGTACTCCTACACTTTCACCTGTATGTCATACCAGTGTCTCTACACTCCTTGGTTAAGAGGACAACCAACAAATATGATATACAACGTCCTATAATTGATAGTACTATGGCCCTGTCATAGTATATCATTTGGTCGCGAACTCTTTTAAGGACCTTCAAAGATAAATCCTCCTTTATCGTGAAGGAAGATCCTGAGGGCTTCATTACTTTCAGGAGTATTAAGAAGATGTTCTTGTAATGAATAAACTGCCAAATAACTTTTATTAATATATCAATTTATATACAATTTACATTAGCACAATCATCAATGATTGGCTTTAGGATACAATTCCCAACAAATATTCCATTCTCAATCAAATGGTCCTGAAATTCATAATCCAAGTACTCTCCTCCTCGATCAGATCGAAGAGTTTTGATTGATTTACTGAATTATTTTTCTACTTCAGCATGGAATTCTTTGAACTTTTCAAAGGCCTCGATTTTCTTTACATCAGATATGCATATCCATATCTAGAATAATCATCAATGAATGTGATAAAATATTCATAGCCCCTTTTAGCTTTGACATTCAAAGGCCCACATACATCAGTATGTATGATCTCTAAAGGTGCTTTTGCTCTTTCACCTTTAGCTCAAAAAGGTCTTTTGGTCATTTTGCTTTCTAGACAGGATTCACAAACTGGTAGAGTGACAACCCTTAGCTCTCTTAAAGGACCATCCTTCACTAGTCTTTCTATTCTGTCTATATTAATATAATCAAGCCTCAAATGCCATAAATATGTGTCATTGTCATTATTCGCAACTTTTCTTCTTTTAGAGTTGGTTCAGCGACTGTAAACATTTCGGTTTGAAGCAAGTTGTTGGAATTTGGTTTAACAAAATATAAACCATTTTCAACATACCCAGAACAAATATTTATTCATTCTTATAAATTGAAACATAGTCAACACTAAAAGAAATAGAAATAAATTGTTCATGCAACTTTGACACCGAAATCAAATTCCATTTGAAATCTGGAATATAATAAACATTGTTCAAAAGCAAATATTTATTATCAACAAACGATAGTCGAACTATCCCTAGTCGCTGACACCTTTTCTCCACTGCCTACTCTCATCATGAAATCTCCCACTTGAAGATCCCGAGCAGACTCAAGCATCTGCAAAGAAACACAGACATGGTTAGATGCTCCTGAATCAATGATCCAGCTTGAGAAATCATTCTCAACTAAGCATGTTTCCATGACTAGTAAATCTAATTTACCTTGTTTCTTTTTCTATTTCAGCTCATCAAGGTACTTTTTACAGTTCCTTTTCCAATGGCCATCTTGATGACAGTGGAAACACTTTCCTTTAGGTTTAGGCTGAGCAAGCCTTTCCTTTCTTCTTCTGGATCTTCTTCTTGTTATCCTTTTTCTTTTCCACATAATTCTTCTTCTTTTTCTTCGAAGAAGAAGGCTTTGCCTCAGCTGCATTGGCTTCAACAACAATTGCCTTACCACCCTTATCATCTATAAGAGTCTCATATATTTGCAGCTCATTCAGGAGTTCAGTCAAATTACACTTTTTATGATTCATAATGTAATTAGTCCTGAATTGAGAAAAGCGGGAGATAGTGTCTCCAGAATCATGCCAACTTGAGTCTTTTCATCAATTTTAGCTCCATTGATCTCAGCCTCATTGAAATGATTGACCATTTTGAGGATGTGCTCACGAACATAAGAACCATTCTCCATTGTGCCATTCATAATGGCTTTTACAGCTTCGTAGCGAGCCTAATCAGATGAGCGTCCAAACATCTACTGCAAAGATTCCATAATCTCTCTTGCAGTTTCAAAGGCCTCGTGCTTAGTTCTAAGCACCTCATTCATTGCTGCTAAGAAGTAGCAGCTGGCTTTGTTGTTTGCAACAACCCAATGGTTGTACTCTTCAGCAGCAACCTTGGAGGCATTGGTTGGAGGCACTAGAGGACAATCCTCCTTAAGGACATAGTGGTAGTTTTCATTAATGAGAAAGATGTTCATGTTGCTTTTCCACTTAACAAAATTTTTACCAGTTAATACTTGAGAGGCGAGAAGTGAGAAAATTGGGTTTGACATATTTGCTAAAAAATAAAAAAATTTTAATAAATAATTACATAAATATCATTACACAATTTAAGGTAAAGTAAATAAGATGCATAAAAGCACATATTAAAATACACAAAAACATGTTTACTTTAAAGACCTAAGGAATTTTAATCTCCACAACTAAGTGTCGCCGTAGGGTAGGTCAAATAGTTGCTAATTAAAATGAGATTTTCTCAATTAATAAGTATTTTTTTGAAATATCTCATATTTCTAATACTCATTAATTTCCTTAATTTTGGTTAAAAAAGTAATTAACTAATTTAATTATTTCTTCATGAGTGTGACCCATCGTATCAAACCTTTTGAGACTTAACTTAGAAATTATCATCGTAGGGTAGATCAATTCTAAAATACATCTTAAAAGTCTTATCGCATGGAAGACAACCTTGGTATTGCCATTAGTAGACACCCTCCGTAGGGAGGACGAAATCAAAGCGTCACGAGGCGTTACTAATAACTCACGGTGTTATACTAACGATGGAAACCAAGGGTTTATATTGTCATATTACCCCTCCCACTCATTATTTTGCAAAAGTGTATTTTATTTATAAAACAACTTAATTTTATTTCATAAACTCTCAGTTAATTTAAACAATTTAAATCACTAAGATTTTATAATTTTAAACACTTTAAAATTATAAAATAAGCTAAATATGATAACTTAAATATAACATTTAAATTTAAAACATCACATTTGGAATATTAATTTGCAAATCCAATTGCTAAATTAATTTACAAATTTAATCTCATTAAATTTATTGCAGAGTGCATTAAATATAATTTACTAAAACCATTTTAGTAATAAAATAATAATGCACATAGATGCATGACATATAATAAACAGATAGACACATTTCTATCTAATATGGCATATAATATGCATGAAATGTGATTATCATCGACATAACAAAAATATTTCATAAAAAACCGAAACGGAAAAACTTCTTATACATCAAAAGTAAATGCAATTATTATCAACATAATAAAAATTCAATAAAAAGCGGAACGAAAAAACTTACTCTTCACGTCTTTTGAGATAGTGAGGCTCATCAAATTCCTGGGTCGAATCACTGGGAAACGGTGAGGCTCTTTGAATTCTTGGGAACGAGACGAGGCTCAGAGCCAAGGGAAGGGATTCCCCACTCAAAACCTCTTTGAAAAAATTCTATCGAACAACCTTTAAAAATTCTCAATGAAATAGGACTCTATAACAAGTATAAAAATTTTCTAATTGAGAACTTTTCTCAAACCATGAAGAACCCTTCTTCATCAATATAAAATGAATCCTATATTTAATTGATCTAATCAAAAGAAAGTTACATAGCTTATTCCATCGAAAAAATAATGCCAATCCATTCACACATACATTCATCATCATGAAAATATTAAAAGCATATTATGCATGAGTGCCTACCCAATTATATAAAGATTATTATATAATCTATTATTAAATTAATAGGGGTATAACCTGCTCTAATACCAATTGATGGTTATCTCAGAACGATTCTTGAGATATTTACGGAAGCGAAATAAGGATCAAATCACATATCTTAAAAATTTGAGTTAGCGCGATCTATACCCGTATTAATTTAATAACAAGAATAATAAGGAGATTAAGAAATCGACCTTTTGTTCTTCACAAACACCTTGGAATTACCAAATCCTTTGATCACCATGGATCTTTCCAAACGTTCTCAGATTATGATGAACACGAACGAGTGGGCATTCCTTTTGATTTGGGTTGAGATTACACAACTGAATTTTTATTCACTTTATATTCTCAACTGATGAGATAAAGTGAAGTTGAAAGAGGAACTCTATGTGGTTGATCATTGTTCTCCGATTTTCTTTTCTGTCTCTCGTGAATCTTATATTCACGTAGAATAACAACTATCAACCTCTTTTATTAATTAATCAATTAATTAATATTTAAAGATCACTTCCAACTCTTGGAATTACTTTAACGTATCTCAATCCAACAACTAATTATTGGTTAGATATATTTATCATGGGATGTTACGGAAGAGAGAAGGCTCTCTCACGATCCCATATTTATTTCTCCAATAACTAAATAATTTTCACATAGACTTTTCTCATGAATATGTCTACGATGTGTTGTGTAGCACACAGTATAATAAAAATTAATCCAATTAATTTCTATATAAAAAATAATTTAGAATTCTCAATTCTAAATTAATAACTCAACCCAACATATCATAAAGTTTACATAATTTAATAGAGCCGGAGGAACTATGGACGTTATAATTCTAAGCTCCAATAATTTTGACATTCAATTAACACCTTAATTAAAATATCAAAATTATTAATTTCAAATTACTCCACTAAAAATTTGGAACTGCACTCCTAAATTATAAAATTAATTATATTCAAATATAGTCACTACGTATAAATCAATCTTCCATAAACGGTTCATGATTAAAGCTAGGCATTTTCCGTTAACCTCTTTAATCACATCTTTATCCATAAATACCATTGATTCTATAATGAATAATATATTTATGATCCAATCATAAATTGAGCGCTCTTATTATTCAAGTCCCGAATCAAGGAAACCGTCTATCTAACTTCTTTACGAAGGAATGGATTTCATCTTGTATATTAATATTTCTGGCTACTTATGATATTATATTTCCAATATACCAAGAATTTGACACTATGTTTCCGTGTCAAAAAATATAATACAATAAATAGGAGTCTATTAATTACAAATCGATTCACATATGACCATCATTGATTAATTTTGAATTCTCTATTTTAACAAAAGAATTTATTAGAGATTCATAATTAATCGTGTTCCAGTCCTCTATAATCAAATTATATAAAGCGCTTTCTTTTCGATAATCTCATTATCAACAATCCGGATAAAATCGTTTCATTCAGAATGTAATGAACCACGCTAGTAATTTTAAATTAAAGATCCTATTAGCAACTTTAATTTATAATTACGGATAAATTTAGATTATTTTACTTTAAATATTATCCTCTGTATATAACACTTATATACAATATTTAAAGTCACATTTAAATAATCCATGGATTTTTTATTTTATAAAGCATCATAACATGCATGCAAGTATAATATTGAAAAATTTCTTAAATATTCAGAAAAATAATAAATATCATTTGTTTATGGGCACATATCCCAACAAAGTCTTCATATGGTCGAGTTGAGTAGGGATAGCCGAGGCTGACTGTTCAGGGCCAAGGGCCACGGTTAGAAAAGGCCGAGGCCGAGTCCAAAGGTGGCCAAGGCCGACACCGACTGCTGAGTAAGACGGACTGACATCAAGGCCGAGGCCGAGTAGAGGCCGATGCTGAGGCTGATGCTGATCCCGACAGGCCGACTCACCATGGCCGATGCCGACTCATCATGGCCAATGCCCAAATCGATGCCAAGACCGATGTCGAGGTCAACGCTGACTTGCCAAGGCCATTGGCGACTTGGGATGGGCCGACTAGCCCAGGCCAACGCCGAGACTGATGCTAAGGCCAACGCCAACTTTGGATGGGTCGACTAATCGAGGCCAACTGGGGGGTTCGACTAAATGCAATCACCGTTGCCCGTGGGGTTTACTGGCCCCATTAATAAAATTATTATACTCGGTCGTGCCAAGGTATAGAGAAATTTTTAATTGGCAAAGTTGCTTGGCCATACCGAGGTACGAAGAAAATTTTTTACTTGGCCCTGCCAAGGTTCGAAGATTGTCGCTTGGCCCTGTAGAGGTATGAAAAAATTTTTACTTGGCCCAGCCAAGGTTCAAAGAAAGTAGCTGAAATTTTTATTTGGCCCAGCCAAAGTTTAGAGAAAGTTGCTCGGCTGTGCCAAGGTACGGAGAAATTTTTATTTGGCCCTGCCAAAATTTAGAGAATATTGCTCGGCCATGCTAAGGTACGAAGAAATTTTTACTTGGCTCTGCCAAGGTTCAGAGAAAGTTGCTCAGCCCTGCCAAGGTACAGAGAAAATTTTTTACTTGGCTCTGCCAAGGTTCGAAGAAAGTTGCTCGGCCCTGCCGAGGTATGAAAAATTTTTTTTACTTGGCCCTGCCAAGGTTCGAAGAATGTTGCTCTGCCGTGCCAAGGTACGGAGAAATTTTTCTTGGCCCTGCCAAGGTTCGGAGAAAGTTGCTCGGCCTTGCCAAGGTATGAAGAAAATTTTTTACTTAGCCTTGCCAAGGTTCAGAGAAAGTTGCTCGACCCTATTGAGGTACGAAAAAATTTTTTTACTTGGCCCTACCAAGGTTCGAAGCACGTTGCTCGGTCGTGCCAAGGTATGAAGAAATTTGTACTTGTTCCTGCCAAGGTTCGGAGAATATTTTTTTGGCCATACCGAGGTACAAAGAATTTTTTTGCTTTGTCCCTATTGTTGTTGCCAAGGCCGTGCCAAGGTTTGGAGAAATTTATACTGACCACTCTGTACTCTTTCCTTTACAACAAGAAACTTGATGTCAATATGCTTTGACTTGATCGAGCTCCTATTATTGTTGGAATACAATACGGCTAACTTGTTGTTACAAAATAACTTTAGCGGTCTTTTAATTCCTTCCAATATGCACAGCCCAGTGACAAAGTTTTTCAGTCATATCCCATGGTTAGATGCCTCATAAATAGCCCCACCACCTAACAGATACATATAGCCTGAAGTGGATATTTTACTATCTTGGCATCCTGCAAAGTCAGAGTTAGAATACCCAATGATCTCAAAATGATCTGATCTCCTATATGTGAGCATGTAATTTTTTGTTCTTTTCAGATATCTCATAACCCTTTTGGCTGCTTTCCAGTGATCCATTTCTGGGTTGCTTAAATATCTGCCTAACACTCCGACAATGTACGCAATATCCGGATGCGTACAAACTTGAGTATATATTAGACTCCATACAACCAAAGCATAAGGAATCTTCTACATCTCTTCAACTTCAAGATTTCCTTTTGGGCACTGATTAATACTGAATTTATCTCCTTTAGCGACAGGGGTATCACATGGTTTGCAATCCTGCATACCAAATCTCTTAAGTACTTTATCGATATAGCTCCTTTATGATAATCCAAGGATACCCTGAGAACGATCTTGATGTATCTAGATTCCTAATACAAAGGAGGCATCACCAAGATCTTTCATTTGAAAATTACTTGATAGAAATCTCTTGGTTTCGTGCAACATGCCTATATCATTTATGTCAAGCAAAATGTTTTCCACATACAAAATCAAAAAAATGTATTTACTCCCATTGAACTTGTGATGCATATAATTATCAATTGCATTCACTTCAAAATTAAATGAGAGAATTACTTGATGAAATTTATGGTACCATTGACGAGAAGCTTGCTTTAACCCATAAATGGATTTTATCAATTTGCAAACCATTTTCTTTGGATCTCCTGATACAAAGTTTTTTGGTTGCACCATATAAATTGCATCATCAATGTCTCCATTGAGAAATGTCGTCTTGACATCTATTTAATGGAGTTCCATATCATACTATGCAACAAGAGCTATGATTATCCTAAAAGAGTCCTTCGATGAAACTGGAGAGGTCTTTTTAAAGTCAATCCCTTTCTTTTGAGTATAGGCTTTAGCCACAAGACGAGCTTTATACCTTTCCACATTGCCCTTTGAATCCTGTTTGGTCTTAAAAATCTATTTGCAACCAATGGGTTTCACACCTTCTGGTAATGGGACAAGTTTTCAAACTTTATTATCTTGCATAGACTTATACTCTTCTTTCATTGCTTCAATCCACTTTTCTGAATTGGAACCTTGTATGGCTTGAAGAAAGTTAACAGGATCATCTTCGATCATGCCATTATTTTTCTCATGTTCCTGAAGAAACACTATATAGTCATCTGAAATAGCATTCTTTCTTTCTCTAGTGGATTGCCGTAAAGGCACTTATTCTTGATGCACTTGTTCTTGAAATTATTGAGTTTGTACCTTTGAGGGTTGAACAATAATTTCTTGTTGTTCTGAAATTGCAACTTCATCAATAATATGAACAGAAACCTGCTCATTGTCAAAAGCAATTATAGGAATAGTGACCAACTTCTCTTCAATAAGAGTAGTAGGATCCAATTCCTCCTCAAAAACAAAGTCTCTAACTTTATTTCTCCTCCTAAACTCAATATCCTCAATGTAGGCTACTGTCTTTAATGCTTCTCCCCATAGTGACTCTAGTAAGGTTGAATGACTAATCATACTCTTTACCATATCTTTAAGTGTGTGATTACATCATTCAGCTACACCATTTATGCTGGGTGACCCTGGCATGGTGTATTGTGAGACAATCCCACATTCCTCTAGGTATTTAGCAAAAGGTTCCTGACATTATTCATCTGAACCGTCATATCTGCCATAGTATTTACCACCACGGTCAGATCTGACTCCTTTAATCCTTTTGTTGAGTTGAAGCTCAACCTCAGCTTTAAATGATTTGAACACATCCAAAACTTGAGACTTTTCATGAATAAAAAATAGGTATGCATATCTAGAATAATCATCTATGAATGATACAAAATATTGTTGACAATTCCAAGAAGGTGTAGGAAATAGTCCACAAATGTTCGTATGTATCAACTCTAAGACTTCCGTAGTTCTATATGTACCCAATTTATTTGTTTTGGTATGTTTGCCTTTAATGCAATCAATATAGATATTAAAGTCTATAAAATTGAGGGAATCCAAAATTTCATCTGATACAAGTCGTTCAATTCTATTTCTGGAGATGTGGCCTAATCACTTATGCAATAATATTTCTGAATTTTCATTACAAATTTTACGCTTAGTACCTCATGATTCCACATTAAGGATTTCATTATAAGAAACAACAGTATCAAGCAAATATAAATTATCATACATCATAAGAGAACCAGTTCCAATAACATTTGAATTTAAAGAAAGACTAAACTGACTATTTTCAAGTAAACAACAATATCCTAATTTGTCCAAAGCTGGAATAGAAACTAAATTTCATCTAGATAACGGTACTACAAAAGTGTCTTTCAAATCCAAATAATAACCAGAACTTAATAACAATCTAAAATGCCCAATTGCCTCCACATCTACCGACTTGCCATCTCCTGCATAAATGCATCTTTCAGCATCATATTGTTTTTGGTAGCTCAGGCAACCCTCCATTAAAATACTGATGTTAGTAGTAGCACCAGAATCTAACTACCAAGTGTTTATAGGTAATGAAGCTATATTTACTTCAGAATATACCAAATTAAGAAATGTACCTTTTTTTATGCCATGCATGATACTTGAAACATTCCTTCTTCATATGTCCAGACTTCTTGCAGAAGAAATAACTGTCCTTATCCTAATTTTGTTTCTTCTTTGCTGGACCCTTAGCAGCCTCATTCTTTTTTTCTTGCCTTTATCCTTGCCCTCATACTTCATAAAAATTAAGCTTTTCAAGATTGTGCTTGTTTCCGCCTTATCGCTTTTGGCAAAGCATTTCTCAATTTTAGCAAGAAAATTTTTGGCACTAGTAATCCTTTTGGATACTACACCCCTAAAAGCTTCAGGTATGTCGCGCTTGATGATCATAAGACTCATGCGATTAGAGCGATCCCACTTCTCATATCTGTTCCTCTCATCAAAGGTACTGGATGCTGTAGGAGGAGTAGGTTGCTCAATCCTTAATGCAAGATCCAAATCCATGCAGCCAAGAACAATAAGAATGTTCTCCTTCCAATCCTTGAAGTTAGTGCCATTAAGGATCGGCACCGAATTGAGGTTAGCAGAAATAGTAGCAACATTAGCTGTAAAGAAAATAAAAGTAATACATAAATAACATGCTCATATAAACAATTAATACCAAATATCAATAAATTCAAATAATGATAAATCCCATCTCAAGATACCTCGTGCAACATTAATATCAAGTCTTTGGATAGTAATATTAACTGCTAGCACTACAGAAATTTATGAAGATTGCCGACGCTTTTTAAAGCGTCGGCAGGCCCGCGTGCAGACTCTGTGACAAGGAACTCGAGGAAGTCTTTGTTCTACCCGGGTCTTCATTGGTGGGGGAGAAGTCGTCCGCCTGAAGTTGGCGACAAAGGAGCTGAAGCTGGCGGAAGCGGCAGCCAGGCTAGAGTAGTAGAAACTCCTCCCTATATTTCTGCAAGATAAAGCTCAGCCCAGTTCGCTGCACCCTATGCCAGGATGGAAAGCGCGATGGTTCCCTTTTCTTTTCCAAGGCGTCTTTGCAAATGCCCTAACCCAAAGCCCTCTTTCTCATCGCTTCTTTCTTTCTTCTTTCTTTCTCCATTCACCTTCGAAGTGATCATGAGAGAGTGCATCTCCATCTACATCGGCCAGGTCGGCATCCAGGATGGCAACGCGTGATGGGAGCTCTACTGTCTCGAACATGGCATCCAAGTCGATCTCTTCTCTCTTTTCTCTTAACATCCGGCTCTGTTTCTAGTTCTTACAAACGTTTGACGTTGGGATTCGTTTCCTTGGATCGATTCGCAGCCCGATGGCCAGATTATCGGCAGAGGAAGGCAAGGGAAGCAGCGGATGGCCTGTGCAAGAGGCTCGAGGAGGAGCTTGCCATGAAGCAAGAGGAGGTGGACCGGGTGTTGAGGGATATTGAAGAGGAGAGGAGGATACTGAGGATTGCTGAGGTGTGGAGAGAGGAGAGGGTCCAGATGAAGCTATCAGAGGCCAGGTTGCTGATGGAGGAGAAGCTTCAGGAGATGGCAGCGTTTCAGAGCAAGAGAGAATTAGAGGCAGCAAAGATCAAAACCAGTGCCTACCGCCAGCTCTTCCACCCCGAGCAGCTCATCAGCGGCAAGGAGGACGCCGCCAACAACTTCGCTCGTGGCCACTACACCAGGAAGACCCCATCCATCTAATCTGTCTGGATGATATTTCACGTCGCCTTAGCGTTGAAAATATGATTTTAATGTGTTTGTCGAAATGCTTCAGTCAGAAAGGAGATCGTGGACCTGTGTTTGGACCGCATCCGGGGCCGACAACTACACCGGCCTCCAGGGGTTCCTCGTGTTCCATGCGGTCGGTGGTGGGACTGGCTCCGAGCTTGGTTCTCTGCTTTTGGAGAAGCTCTCTGTGGACTATGGCAAGAAGTCGAAGCTCAACTTTACCATATACCCTTCCCCTCATGTCTCGACAAGGCCATTTACAAAAGGCTTTGAAGCAGGGCAGAGCAGCGGAACGTCTGAAGAAATGGTGGGTCCAGCACTCACAAGCATTGATGACCAGTACGTGCGCAATGGGATCAGACATTGCGAACGGGGTTGCCAGCTTAATTGCCAGAAGTCATCGATGCCGAGACAGCTGGAAGCCGGAGGAGAAGCAGGATGGAACCAGGTGATGAGGTAAAAGAGGTGGAGGAAATAATAAGGATGGGAGCTCAGCTATGTGTCTTTGTCTTGAAGGACCTGAGATTGCGGAGAGTGACAGCGAGGATGAAGAAGAAGAGAGCGAGGTCAGCAGGCTCCTATGGTTGCTGGTGGGGCTCAGCCACGTTAAAACCCTTAAACTGGAATTTGATACTGAAGCTGCCGAGGTTGGTCTCTTGATTCCTTCCGCCGTTATAAGCTAATTATTATCATCCAATTTATTTTTGTTACGTGTTTTCTTTTCTTTTGTCAAGTGCTTGGCGTTCCAAGAGGTGATCCCAATTATTCTGGCGCCTGAACGTCACATGATCCAGTTGAAGAAGCTATTTCTCAAAATGCACTTCAATGACGTCTATCTTGCTTCATTACTATCATGCATCTTTAGTAGCTCTCCAAATTTGCAAGAGCTTACAGTTGGAGTAAGTCGTCCAGAATAATTTCTTCATTACATTTCCGTCATTGTTTGGTGTAACGTCCTTCTGTGCCTCTTCATATGTACTCAGAGATGGTCGAGGAAGATTATTGGGATAGACAGATACCTTCTGAGTGTGTGAGGAATCAGCTGAAAACTATTACGCTGTACTTCCAGGATAATTTTGTGGAGGATTATTGCATTGGCTTTCCTAGATTTCTGTTGATGAATGCAAGTGCTCTAGAAAAGATGAGTATCAATTACACTCTGAATGAAGAAGAGAAATCCTCATTTCCACGCTTCCAACAAGAACTGTTGTGCGTGCAAAAGGCTTCACCTGATGCCGTTCTTGAGTGGACGTTTTCGGATAGTTTTTTTTATAACTTTTTTTAGAAAAAAAAAAAACATTGTATGTTATGTGTCTTGCATGCAGCTCACAGTTTTGGCATAGACACTTGGTACTTTTCTATGATCTTGTAAGCTTTTTTCCACTCTCCCATGTGATACTTTTTTTTTTAGTTGCAAGAGAAGCTATTACTTATATGCTACAATACTTCTATACTCGTGTGTGCTCTGTTGTTGAGGTAGTCTTGTTTTTGGAGGATAGGCAGAATGTGGTGGAGGTTGGTTTTTTATTTTACTTTATTTTTATTTTTTGTATGCCTTGCATGAGCAACAGCAATTAATATCATGTTGCAGGCTTCTTAGCCTGCTAGTTTTGTCAGATGAGCAGGTATTCAAAAGATTTAATATTCAGGTTTGTTAATGGAATTGCATGCTTTTTGAGAGAGAGTTAGTGGAAATATATGTTGTCTATGCCCTTGGTGATACCATGTTTGATTTTGTGGTATTTAATCAATCATTAGATCTTCCTTTTGTTTGATCAATACCAATATTTTCAGTCAATCTTTGTGCCCTTCATCTAGTCCTTTGATGAGTTAATTCATTTTGAATTCATTTTCCTAGATGCCTGTGGTCTGAGTTATATGTTCTAAGCATGCTTTTCAACATGGTGCTTTCCTTGTTCATTTGCATTTGTAAACAATGTTGTACATGTTCTAAAATAAACAGATGGTTTTTTTTTTTTTTCCTCTCTTGAAGTTTTGATTAAATAAATCTCTATCACAATTTTTTTAGAGCGTTGGCACAATTTTTTACCGACGCTTTAAAAAGCGTCGGCAGATTATAGTTTACCGACACTTTCAAAAGCGTCGGCAAACTTTTTCTCCACCTTCTTTCTAACGACGCTTTTAAAAGCGTCAAAAGGCTATATCCCGACGCTAAAAAAGCGTCGGGAAATAGTTTTAAAAGCGTTGTTATCCTTTGTATTTACTGTAGTGTAGTGGTACTCTTGTTACAATGATCAAACACTAACAATAATGCATGTCAAATAATAAATCTATCTTTGAATTGATTTATTACTCACATGTAAATCCTTATCGTCGTTACGTATTTACCGTTATATATATATATATATATGTAGTTTGGCCAAGCATTAACCTTTCTTTGGGCCAAATAATACCCGTATGAAATATACACATACACAACATCCAAAATCCTTTATGAACCATCTACACAAGAGAAGATACTCTGGTGATATCTTGTTTCAATTAGTTTAATTTAGAATGATGAATAAATTTATTAGGTATAAAAATATCATTAATTTGAATTTGATTGAACATTAAAAAAAATCTCTTCATAAATTGGTTCCAATCCATATCAAAAATAAAACATATCTATTTCAAAGCAATCTTTATATTAAAAAAATAATTTTTTAATAAATAAAGCTTTGCTTTACAGAACCAATATTTCTTTTTTTTATTAATCTCTTATTTCATGCATTAATACCATGAGATTTTATGTATTAAATGCCATGCATTAAATGCTTAAATGTTATCCCTTTACAGAAGTCCAGGCAAAATGAGGATTCGATTTATAAAAAAATGGCCAAACCGCGAGCTTCCAGCTGCACGCAATGAACGAAACGCGTTCAATTTTAGCAAAAAATTCGGCCAGCAGATGAGTCCCACAAAAAATTTCCTGGAAAACCGAATGTTTCGTTTGGAATCTGGCCTCACAAAATCGTGGGGCTTTTTTTTTTTTTTTTCAAGCGAAGGGCCTGCCATATCCCAATGCCCCCATGGAATTCCATAGTTCCACGCAACACCAACATTAACGCCTTAATGGAATCCCTTCCTGAATCCCATTGGAGATTCCCCTTCAGCGGAAAAATGGAACTCCATCGCATTGGTATTATCGCAACGGTTTAAAAAAAATTGAGTCAATGCATTGAACACAGAATGCATACAAAAAGCTAAGCGAAGTATGTCTTCCTTTTTCTTTAAAATTAAATTTAATATAAATTTAATATTATAATTTAGTTTTATCTTATCAAACAAAAGTTATCTGAACTCGTCTCCTAAAGGAAGAGGACCACGTGAGATTCATAATGTAACGAATATCTTTCGCTCTTGACATCGAAATTCATAATCATCAAACTAAAAGTAAAATAAAGTTTTGATCGGTTATAACCTTTATTTTATTTAGAAACTGAATCTACATATATTAAGAATACCAATAGCATCAAAACAAATTTTACTGTAAGCTAATGAATGTTGATCTCACGGTTGCTATTTAAAATCAAAAAATATATATGTGCACAAATATGAATATCAATGACATATGATCAAAAAATTCAAAATTTCTTAATGATTCAACATGAATAGGGGCTCTAATATCAATTGTTAAAAATTAAATCTAAATCTTTGGTGAAAACCATCATCATGAAGCCCAAGAATCATTCATGTTCAATCATCAAGAATTAATAAATGGAAGCGTACCTAAATCCATATTGTTTGATTGCTCTCTAGAGTCCCGTTGTTGGCCTTCAAGATCAACGCGTACTCCCAGAAACCCTTTAGAATTTTTTCTAGGGTTTTCTTTCTGATGATGGGATTAGAAGGACATATATGCAATCTAGGGACCATAACCGCTATATATAGATAATTTCATCATTATCTTTTGGTATTTCTATTTTAGCCCATCATAAAAGTAGAAATAATCCCTTAGGTCTCTACACATTAAAGAGCCACACCTTATCAGATGCATTAAAGCTCAAATCATTGAAACCTTAGCTGATCACTTTTAATTGAGCTTAACCTTATTTAATAGTCCGCAATACATAATTATTTCACATATAAACCCAATGTTTGGTTAAAAATTCAACAATGATTCAATTTAATTATGCATGAAACAATTCTTTTGATTCTGCTCATTAGTACCACGGAATGAGGTCTCCCATAAGTGAATCTAGTTTAATTTAATTTGAATTAGATTAAAGTTTGGTTTAGCAAATGAAGAATAGTATATACGGCTACTATAAGAACTCGACTAACGACTTACTTTGGTTAGCATAGGTGCGGGCTAGCTGCAAGGGTGCCAGCATCGATGTAACATAAGCTATGGAGGTCTTGACATGGGTAATGTGATGCGAGCCTCTTCGATGCCTTTCTCGACGTGAGAGCTCGCTGGATACCTTGCTGAAATATTATGAAAAAGTAAGGTTGCTGGAGTTAAACCCTCACCATCAACTTGCTTTAATTTGTGCGAGTTGGTGCCTTTTATAACGTCAACTTGGATGGACAAGGGTATCACTGCTAGGATGTCATGTAACAATAAGGCACCATCAATTTCATGCGATGCTCGAATGGCTGGACGAGATGCAAGTATGCATGAACTTGGGTTAAGGCACACGTAAGGCATGGATGCATAGACACAGGCAGACATGGGTTAAGATGGGTAGGTGCACGCACTAGGCTCAAACAGGCACATTCCGAAACGATGATGCGTGGTACTTGGTCCACAAACGCAAGGGTTTATGGGCATGGTGGCGCCTGTGGGCAGTTGAACTGCCATAGTTTTCAATGGTTTCTCAAACCATCTTGTTACAGTTGGATATGATCGATTGTCCTGTCCATGATAGACCAGATGGTTTGCAGCAGTTGTAAGAAGTTCCTCATGGTTAGGTAGTGTTTGATAGAAAAAATATATTATCCATGAATAAGTGTACAGGATAGAGTTTGTCCCTTGACTATCCATAGGAATATCCTTTGGCTATCACATTGATCATATCAAATGCAAAAAGATAAATCCATAGGATAACTCTTTTTTACTCTTATTTGAAGGGATAACTAGTTATTCTTGCATTTCCTAGGGAATAAATTGAGGGGATATCCTATGGTTAACCATGGTTAACCATAGATTATCCCTTTGGTTAACTTTATTCCCAGCTATCCCTTAGGTAGTGTTTGATAGAAAAAATGTTATCCATGGATAAGTATACGGGATAGAGTTTGTTCCTTGGCTATCCCTAGGGATATCCCTTGGCTATCCATCATATCAAATACAAAAAGGTAAATTCATGGGATAACTTTTTTTTACTCTTATTTGGAGGAATAACCAACTATTTCTGTATTTTTTAGGGAATAAATTGAAGGGATATCCCATGGTTAACCATGGATTATCCTTTTGGTTAACTTTATTCTCAACTATTCCTTATAGTTATGGCTTTTGGGAATAAAAGGGGATATCCCCTAGATATCCCCTCTTATCCCTATTTCAAACACTACCTTATAGTTATAGCTTTTGGGAATAAGAAGGAATATCCAGGGGATATCCCCTTTTATCCCCTATTTCAAACACTACCTTAGGAAGCTCTCCGCCATCATGTCCCTTGTGGTATAATTTAATTATTCATTCAGTAAAAAGGGATAAAAATTAATAATGATTTGAAATTGATTAAAATGGATTTCAGGGAGACAAACGAGCACGATGATCTCTTTGTACTTTCATTCAAGCATGAAACTTTTGTTTAGCGTGGGCTGACTTGGCTTTGGTGCCAAGTCAAACATTCACACAGAGCTCCATGAGTCACGGGTTCCGTTCCCAAGAGATAGCGAGACTCAAGACTCTTGATATCTCACATCTCTTAACAATAGAAAAGCTGAAAAATCCATCACCGAACGTTTGATCTTTCTCACCATGGCCAAGAGCGTGAACACCTTTGGAGAGTCTGTTAGCCTCCAAGCTCATTGCCTGCCTACAACGAGATGAGTCCCCATTGTTTATTTGGCCTGTTAAAAAATTATTAAAATGCTATTTTGCACATATTTTAGTTTGATTAGAATTTTATCATGCTTATTTATCTATCCTTATTATAATTACCCAAATCTAGAATTTTTGATATGCATCATCCAAAGGATTTAAATCCAAAATTTAGGGAGATGCAACCACTAGGACCAATCCTCTATATTTAATTAAAATTGTTGCCGCCGGAATTCGTCCTCCGACTCGGGCGCAGTCGATCTCCTGGGGCGGACCTGCACACAAGTCCGCACGCGAGAGGCATTGGGGGTGGCCCTTCGCGAAAGACCCTCCGACGCTCAAGTTAGTGGGGGAAAATCGACGATCAATCAGAAAACGAGGAGGTGGATCTCTCCGGAGAGTCTCTCCGGGGGTCTCTCTAGGGACGGCCGATCGAGAGCTTTAGAGGGAGAGCATCGATGAGCAGCTGACGAGAGTGGGGGAGAGTGAGAGTGAGCGCATACCTGAGGGAATCTGGGAGCGTCATATTTATAGGTTGTCATCTGGATCTTGAGCGCCTTCTGGAAGGTTCGAAGGTTGTTAGGATACGGAGATGGATCGAATCGGGCCGTTGGGATCCATATCTTGTTTGTTAGGGGATCGACGGCTAGGAAAGCTCCTTGATGGCTTGAGATCGGGTAGGTGCGTAGGTCCCAGGTAGCCGTGTTAGGTTCTAGACCACTCCTCAACATGATTCCTTGCCTGGGATGCTGTTACGATAGGCCTAGGCTCTCCCGCGTCAGGTTCTGCAGAGGTGAGTATTAGATCGTGGATCGCTCAGTGAAGTCGAGCTATGGAAGCTCGGGGAAGATGAGCTACAGGAAGCTCGGGAGGACCGAGCTATAGGAAGCTCGGAAGAGGCGAGCTATGGAAGCTCGGGGAGACGAGCTATGGGAAGCTCGAGGGAGACGAGCTATGGGAGCTCGGAGAAAGCCGAGCTATGGAAACTCGGGGGAGCCGAGCTATGGAAGCCCGGAGAAAATCGAGCTACAGGAAGCTCGGGGAAGTCGAGCTGTAGAAGTTCGGGGGAGCCAAGCTGTAGAAGCTCGGGGGAGCCGAGCTATGGAGGCTCGGGAAGCCGAGCTGTGGAAGCTCGGGGGAGCCGAGCTAGGGAAGCTCGGGAAAGACGAGCTGTGGAAGCTCGGGGGAGCCGAGCTATGGAAGCTCGGGAAGACGAGCGAGCTATGGAAGCTCGAGGAGACGAGCTACGGGAAGCTCGGGGGAGACGAACTAGGGAAGCTCGGGAACATCATGGCGGGAGAAGGAATGGGGTCGGTCTTAGCCTTCTCGCATGAATATTGATGTAATAACGATTTTACCCCCAATAAAAATCATCATGACTCCAGATATGTCAGCTAATTTAGTTCTAGACGTTGATCAAAAGACTGGTCGGCCTTGTTGCAAATATGGTTTACCACCTGAGACTTTCAACACGATAAAACCCATGATTTATATCTTTTATCGAACCCAACTATTCCTCCTTTTGAATCTAGATATTTTTTTATCGAACCCAACTATTTCTCCTTTTGAATCTAGATATTGGGTTGAATCTAGAAGTTGCGCGTGCGACGTGCCGAATTATAAGCAGTGACCCTGCGTCTGATTTTTTTCGGTCCACAAGTTGTTTTGCCTTCGAAAAGTCACGGTCCAACTTGCATACTTGGAATTTTGGAAACCCCAACGCATCAGACCCGGTCCATCCAATCAGGTCAGTGATCAATCCATATTAGAGCCCACATTACTCTTGGAATAGAGCAATTGCTCATGGAAAAAGACTTGCTGCACCACTTTATTAAATATGTGATCAATTCATATTATTTTTCATGAAAAAACAAAATAATTCTCATTAAAAAAAAAACTGTTGTATTATTTTTCGTAAAGTAAATACATATCGAACATACAAATCATCATGGCATGCATCACATGCATGATGACACACAGGTATACGGTCAATTTAAGCGTTCAATATACGTTTGCTACATCAAAAATTGATGCAGCAAGAGTTTTCCTTGCCCGAAAAAAAACTTTCCCCTCGGCCTTCAGTGGGACCGAATAAAGCCAAGACCATGGCAAACCCTAGAGTCCGCCGCTTCCCGTGGTATGGTCCCAGGCGAAAGGTTTTGTTGAACTTTTTTGGACCAAAACTTGATTCGAAAGCTGCGGCGGCCCCGTCGGCTGCCGGTTTGGTGCTCGCGATGGTGTGTGGATTTTGCACGGGGCTGATGCGTAATTCAAAATCCAAGGGCGCACAGAATCTTTCTCAGCCGTTGTCTTGGAACAGGGCAATGGACGAGTTGAAATATTAGGAGACGCTTTCGAAAAAAAAAAACCCTAAAATTTTTATGGTCGGGACCGAGGGAAGCTGATGTGCATGCTACCCATTCTGGACACGCCCCTAAATCAATAATAAAAATTATATTTTTATTATGCATAATGAAAATGATGTGATTTTTATATTTTTATGCTCAGATTATAATTTTAATAGAAAAAGCTCAAATACGTTGTTTTAAAAATAATTAAATAAAAAAATAGGAATAAAGTAACTGTGCAGAGTTAGGAATGAAGATTAAATTTATTATTACAATGAGAGACATGAGACAGGAGTGAGAAAAGGCACGGGAAGCAAAGTAAGAGGGGTGAAATTGATTCCGTTGTCACTCTTAGGTGTACTTTGACACGAACTAACTCTCATGTGATGACCGAATGGAGTGGCTCCTGCGTGTTGGTTTAAAAGCCGCGATAATAGGTCGTTTAGAGATGAGCATGGGACCGTGTTGATCTGGTACTAATCGGATCATACTTGGCACGGTATGATACTATAGTCATATCATGCTGGGCTCAAAAAATTCGACTCACCGATATGGCATGGCACGGCCCAGTCGGACCATGCCGGCATGGCCCATCAGGAAGAGAGCCAAACCTCGAAAAACAGCGCCTTCATCTTCCTTCTCCATTGGTCCAAGCCCGACGGTGTGCCTGCCACCTCACTGGGCCTAGAAGACGGCCGGCGACCCCCATCGGCACTAAGCGAGCATCCGGTGGGGGACCGAGCATGGAAGAAAGGAGGAGAGGGCCAAGGCGGCCCTTCTCCTGGGCGGAAGCCGGGTTCGGCTCCCGCATTGGTCCAGGGCCGGCGATATGCCTGCCGCCTCGTCAGGCTTAGGAGGCGGCCGGCAACCCCCATCGGCGCCGGGCGAGCGTCAAATGACGGTTTGATCGGCCGGTGGTGATCAATTGTGCCATTGGCATAGTAATAGCATCTCGAGAGATTCGAAAGAATGAAAGAGAAAAAGAGAAAGAGAGAGAGGGAGAGGAAGGTCATGATGGCGACCAGCTCTAGGCCGGTCGCTGATGGCCGAGCAGCCCCAGTGAGAGGCCAGCGGCGACCTTGGCCGCTGCACGAGCGCCCCTGGTTCAGGTGAACCAGGGGAATGGAAAAGAAAGAAAACAAAGGGGATTAGGGGGGAACCATCTGGACCTCTGGCACGGCCCTTATGGAGGTGCACCCCGATGGGTCTGGGCCGTGCCCACACCTCTAAATTGACGTTCCACTTGAAAGGATGCTTCATCGCCACAGTTAGGCATTTTGGGCCAATTAGCGATCATGAAAAAGTCTCTGTATATCACCTTTGATGTGCATCGTATGTGAACAATGATCATATATTCATACAAGCATATATGTAAAACACATTGCGACTCAATGAATAATGGCACATGCATTCACTCACATGGATGTATGATCAATGCATGCCTTCAATGTGCATCTTTATGCATAAGAAATGATCCATAAAAATATTTTTTAGTCCTAGCAACCCATAGAGACGATGCATAAAGACATTTTCTAGCAAGCAAACGTCCAGTCTATTGCACAAAAGACAAAGTGTAGACATATTTCCAGAATTTTCTGGAAAAAGACTGGTGGTATTCTCCCATCCTAAGTGTTGGTTTGTCAAGTCATATTTAAATAATACCTCTCAAAGCATCGTTCCCTTTGACATTTCTTTGAATTACTTTTCCTTTTTTCTTCTCTCTCTCTCTCTCTCTCTCTTGCTAAACTTCAACATGTCACACGCTAATCTGAGAACGAGGGTCTGCCGTCGTGGTCATATCTCTATACTAAATAAGAGATATTATCTATAAGTCTCATATTATGTATTTTAGTCATACCTCTATATAATGATTTGCTAAGCAAACTTGTATAAACCCCTATTTACATGTTATGATAATGTACAATTTTATGTTGCGTACGAGCAATCAATTGAGTTTTTATTTTTTTTCCTCGTTTGCATTGCGTATTTACTATAGAACTATTAAAATCATATTTCAACCTCCTAAATATAATATAAAAGAATATTAGACTAAAAACTTAATGATAACATTTGATTGGTAGAATTAGTTTTTTACCTTTAATTTAGGTGGTTATGATCAGCCGAACTGAGAAAAGGTTAAAAAAATTTAAATACAAAACTTGTGAGATATTGTTACTAGTTAAAAAAAAGCTTTTGATAGCTTATAGAACAAAAAAAAAAAGTTTTTAAATTAAAAAAATATTAAAAATTATGCCTTATTGGCATTTGTTTAAATTATTAAAAATTCAAATGCAGACAACTTGGCAAAAGATTCATCTTCAACTTTTTGTCAAATATTTAGAATAATTTTAAAAATAGTCATAACTTTCAAAGTAGCTTATATACTTGGTCTCCCTTATTCCTTTTGTGGTATTCCTTTTATTCTCTTTTGTTGATTAAACTTTACTCATGTATTAAATAAGAGTGTGATCGAAGTTAGTCCAAGTCATTTGATTGGACTACTTCGGCTTGTGTTTTAACTATTACACAAAAAATAAGCATTCGCAAACAATTATATATGAATTAATTTATTGATATAATATTTGACAAGCTATTAATTTTGAATAAAATATAATAAGAATTTAGTCACTTTTTTCAAACATACTCTAACTGGACTAATGTAACCAAGGACATGAGCTGATCAATATAAGCGAGTTCAATGCATTATCCATTTTAAACTCTTATCTTCTATGACCTGGGCTTTTCGGATTTTTTGGATGTGTGATCTCTAAAATGTAATTTATTATCCATAAACCTTTGCCACGCAAGAAAGAGGAAGAAAGAAAGAATGATTGATGATGTTAGAAAATAACTTCCACTTGGAAAGGAAGGCGAAGCTACATCTTATAAATTGGACCGGTTTCTCTTTTGCATGATCTATTTCATCTGGGAAAGTCCTTTCTCCACGATCTTTGTCCCAACTGTGAGGAGGCCTTTCAATTTCATTGCATCTACCGTCAAATTTCAAAAGAAAAAGCAAAATGAATACTCTTGGCTCTTTTCTCCTACATCCCTTCCGAACTCGTCCCTCCCTTGCATGGCTCCTTCATCCCATATTTGCAGCAACATGCGTAGAGTTTGAAATGCTATAATTCGCACAAAGATTATGTTAGATGGGATTCAAATATGATCAAATATAAATAACATATAAAATTTTGACTCACATGTGATTGACCTAAGATTGAGTCAAACACCTCTTGATTGGTATCTCCTCACGGATCAATTGCCAATTCCTAAGGGCAACCTAATTCATTACATCTGGTTTTTATAATTGTCACTAATGTTTTTTTTAAAAAATAGTTTAAATAACCGGAATAAAAGAGGTCTGTATTTGATTTTGACCCAACAAAATCATGACTTCATCCCATTTACATTATTTTGATATAAATAGAATATTGTCCTTATAAATATGGCCCATCTAAAGATTAGATTAAAAAATTTTACCTCTATAGAATCTTAATTAAATATTTTACTAATAATTCAATGAAAGAATATATATATATATATATATATATATGTGATTAACAGCTAAGAGCCTTCCAAAAAATAGCTAGAGCTGCGACCGAGAGATTCTATTATATATTTTGTTCTAAATTCCGTGCACGCATGCACCTCGTGCCCTTCTTTGAGATTCCCGTATCTAAATCCAAACCATTAAATCGGGCGGACTCGACGGTTTTTTATGCGAACCGATGAACCGACGTTACTTGACGCACCTACGTCTCGTGGTCCACTCGCACCCACCGAACGATAGAGTTGGCAGCGACGGTGATGAATGAATCAGTGTTCGTAGTAAATTCCGCGTTAATGCACGCCATCTGACCATCGGATGTCTCCATTAGCGGCGTCCACTCCACGCGCACGAATTCGTTGACGGGTCCCCTCCTCCTGTTCGCCCCCATCATCACGTCCGTCCATCTTCCATCGTGGATATAAAAAGCCAGGATTAGAAGCCGGAGGGCGAGCCAGCGCTCTTTTCCGTGATACGATAACAAAATTAAAGAAAACAAGGGGAATGAAACTGAATTTAGTACCCAGTTGAAGTCCGGTTCTCCTCCTCGTATGTGCGTTGAGGGAGGCGGAAGCTGCGGTAGATTAGATCCCGACGGAAAGAAGGAGCAGGCGAGAACCGATGCCTCTTTCTTCGCCTCCTCTGGCCTAGGCTAACGTTGCGCCTTGGATGGGCCAGTCGGCCTCCACACCCTGCCACCGCCGCCCGAAACCCTCCGCCGCGATGATCCCGGCGGCCGCCTCCGACTCCTCCGGCCCCTCGCGGGACCATACGGCGGACCTCCCCGACGATTGCCTGGCGTTCATCTTCCAATCCCTCGGCTCCGGCGACCGCAAGCGGTGCTCCCTCGTCTGCAGCCGATGGCTCGCCATCGAGGGCCAGAACCGCCACCGCCTCGCCCTCGATGCCCGTTCCGCCCTATTGGAGGCGGCCCCGTCCCTCTTCGCCCGCTTCGACGCCGTTTACAAGCTTGCCCTCAAGTGCGACCGCCGCTCTGACAGCATCGGCGACGAGGCCCTCGCTCTCATTTCCCTCCGCTGCCCCAACCTCACCCGCCTCAAGCTCCGCGCCTGCCGCGCCATCACGGAGCTGGGCATGGCCGCGCTCGCCAAGCACTGCGCCAAGCTCCGCAAGCTCTCGTGTGGCTCCTGCACCTTCGGCGCCAAGGGCGTGGACGCTATCCTCCGGGGTTGCCCCCTCCTCGAGGAGCTCTCCATCAAGCGCCTCCGTGGCCTCTCCGATGCCTGCGCCGATCCAGTCGGCCCTGGCGCTGCAGCCTCCTCCCTCCGCTCCGTGTGCCTTAAGGAGCTCTACAACGGCCAGTGCTTCGCCCCCCTCATCGCCGGCTCCCCCAATCTCAAAACCCTCAAGCTCTTCCGCTGCTCCGGCGATTGGGACAGCCTGCTCGAGGCCATCGCTGACGGCGTTCGGGGGATCGTCGAGATCCACCTCGAGAAGCTCCAGGTAAGCGACCGCGGCCTCGCTGCCCTCTCCTTGTGCGTCGATCTCGAAGTCCTCCACCTCGTCAAGACCCCCGAGTGCACCGATTCTGGCCTCGCCACTCTCGCCGACAAGTGCCGATTGCTTCGAAAGATCCACATCGACGGGTGGAAGACGAATCGTATTGGTGACGAAGGCCTCATGGCCGTGGCGAGGCGGTGCCCTAACCTTCAAGAACTGGTTTTGATTGGGGTCAATCCGACGGCTTTAAGCTTGGGGCTCATCGCAAGCAATTGCCGCAATCTGGAGCGCCTCGCCCTGTGTGGCAGCGAGACCTTCGGGGATGCCGAGATGTCCTGCATCGCTGCCAAATGTACGTCTTTGAAGAAGCTCTGTATCAAGGGATGCCCGGTCTCCGACCAGGGAATGGAGGCCCTTGCTGAGGGATGTCCGAAGCTAGTGAAGGTAAAGGTGAAGAAATGCCGGGGAGTGACGCCGGAGTTCGCCGACCGGTTAAGGGCGAGCAGAGGAACACTGGCCATTAACTTGGATACCGGCAACCCAATTGAGCAGCCGGATGCGGCATTAAGTGAGAGTGAAATTCTAGATAATGGCAACGAGCATCTCGTTGATTCCATGAGGCTTCCATCGAGCAGTAATGGTCGGTCATTGCCATCGAAGACTAGGATGATCTTGCTGTCTGGGAGGAGCTTCTTGGCTTCCACTTTCAGGCGATGGTCCCATGGGAGCAGCAATCCCCATCAATCATGAAAAAGGGAAAGAGAAGAACTCTTTCTTTTGTCGTTTACATTGTTTTTCTTTGGTATTTGCATATGTATGTTAATTAACTTCTTGACGTTTTAGGCTGTAGCTCTATCATTATTGTTGCTCATAAGCTGTTTATTGCTGTCTTGTGGATTTGGATTCTTGGTAATTTTGTTGCTTATAGTGGTTGATCATTGCTTTGTTCTGCTATCCTTCTCCCTCCCCAGGATTCTATGAATTGTTTATGGTACATCTATTCGAACTGTTTGTGGTTGTAATTGGCAGTCTTTTTCAATTTCCCGTACTCCTTTGCAGGTCTAACTCTACAAACTGTAGAAAGGCGTATGCTCTTTTTCCCCTTTTCCAACTTTTTGCATGTGCACTGCTGGTATTTTGTTGAATATAGGATTGTGATTCTTATGCTAATATCTCTGCTGGTTTGAAGCAATATTGAAACCTTTGCTGAAGGGAAGTTGCATTAGATATGGTTAGATTATTTAGCTGTTTGAACAAGCAATTTCTGATGCTTGTATGAACACCTTTTAAGGAATTTGCAAAGGATCTGTGGAGAATCGCTATGCCATTTTGAAGTTTTTAGTTGTCATGGCACCTGATTTCACTAAGTATAGGTATTGAATTCTAAAATCTTATTTTGTATCGTGGATGGTTGTCATGAGCTTGGAGAAGATCCAGCAATTCTCTGTCATATCAATTTCTCGGCGACATTGACATCGGTGACTTTGAACGAGTGAAAGTGACTAATTGAATTCTCATTTTCACTCTTCGGCTTCAACAATTTTAAAGTTATGCCCATCCAGAAACATGATGCCATTCTTTATCAGTATAATTTTTAAAGTTATGCCCATCCAGAAACGTGACGCCATGGTCTCTAATTATTTCTTATTAATTTTCCTTTAGTCTTGAACTATTCACTTCATCAAGCAAGATCTGAGGTATAATTTTTCAGTCAGATCTGAAATTTGCCATTTGAAATAGAAATAACTTCCTTCTGAAGAGATAAGTTGGGTTCCAAGAATTTTAGACATTCCAGACAAATCTATTCTAATAGCAGTATATATTAATTTTATTATATGGGTATCTAACATTCATATATGTTCAAGGAATTATTTACCTGTTGAAGTTATTGTTTATATTTGAAAATTACTGAATAAACTTATGAACTCATAAAATTACATGGCTTTTTTTTTTTTAAATTTCAAAGCTAACATTCTTTAAGATCATAGGCATTCTTATACATGTTTGACAAGTAATGTGATGACCATAAACATTAAAAGCAGCTAGAGATTCGTGTACCAAAAAAAAAAAAAAAAAGCAGTTAGAGATTTGTTAGGGTAACTAGAGGCAAATATTCATGTAGATTGATTGATCAGTGAAAAACTGCCAGCAAATAAAGCTGCTTGATTAATATGTAAAATTAGTATCAATGACAAAAGTTAAAATCAATTTATACACATACAATGCCCCACCCAAAAATTCACATTTTTATTTTCTAAAAATACTATTGAGTTGGAAACTTACTAATTTCAAGTTGGTCGCTGACCAACGATCATCATGAAGACATGTTAGACTATATATTACATCATTCCATTTGATATGGTATAGCTATTTCTTTTGTATTGTTGACCACTAGTTTTTTTTTTCTCATTTATTGCCTGTTATATGATAATTTATCCTACTCATATCTTTAATTTTTATTGTATAGTCAATCAATGGATTTTGTTTGTTTTTTTTTTTTTTTTTCTTTTGGATCTGCTTAATGGGTAATTGGAAAAATAAGCATTGTTGCCTCTGTTACCAATACCCACTCCCTTGTTCGATGACAATTTTATGTAGAATCTTCCTTTGTCATGACGATCATCTTATTGGCTTCATTAAGAGAACATTGCAGCAGCAGAATATATACAAATAGTATTTTAATGTTCATAAATGCATCTTCTTGTGTTCCTATTTTTAATTTTTAGGCAATTGATGTGTTTTTGTCCACTAGTACCTTTTAACACAAGAAGATTTATATAGAAAATTCACTTAATCTCATCTATCTATTAAGCACTTTCTCCCCATGAAATCTGGTAGTTATTGGTTTGAGATTTCTCAAATGAGTGAATTTCTGTCTTATGATCTATTCTTTGAGCAAATTCGTGATCTATTATTAAGAGGATATATAAACAGAAAAAGGATATCTCTTTAACACGTTGAAAACATGGGAAAGGACTGGTGATGTGTCTTTTGTAATGCTAAGATTTCAATAAATAAGATAAAAATCTTAGTGAGTAGTTATTTGATCAACTTTATTTTATGGAAGAGAACGTTTTTCCATGAATAAGGCCATTGGACATGAAGTGGTTTTAACGGAAATGGAAGCTGAGGTGAATTTATGATAGCAATGGGGGGAATTAAGTTTGAAATTAATATAGCAAAAGATTATTAGGAGTGGCACCTATTGGGAGTGCCAGTTCATGATAAAAACAAGGGATTTTAATGCTTGGGATGAGTCTGTTAGAGTAAGGAGTGGCACAGATAAAGGGCGTTTTACCTGTGTAGACACTTGTGTTGCCACAGCAAGCATTGTGGTTGAATAAGTCTAGAAGTATTATCCATGTGGAAATTTGTTAAGGAGAGTAAAAGGGAGTATTCCACATATGTCAGATCATGCGTGAATGTAGACGGGCTTTTTCCTTTTAACAAAGAGAATGAAGAGGAGAGAAAGGACGGTTTGATCTGGTCCATGATCAGGAGTTTGACTTAATATTCTCACATCAATAGGCTTAAATTGATTTTCTGAAACATGAAATTAAAGACACACATTGTCTTGGAGTATTTAGTTTGAGATGGAACCTGAGTGAACTGTGTATAACTGGCTCCTTACAAGATGATTTTACTTATGTTTGTCTATTGGATGTTTTTATTTTAGCATTGCCTTTCTCTACTTTTGTCATCCTTCATGTTAACTTCAGACTTCATCATAACCTTTTGACAGCTTTAAGACACCAATTTAGCAAACCATGTTCCATCTTTAATTACTTTGGATATCTTTTTTATGGGCAAACTCCATAATATATATGATTAACTTTCACACCATGTGATTTCAGGTGTAATTTCGTCTTTATATCGTTCACCAAGTCATTTATGGAAAATTCTTTATTAGCTATAATTTTACCTTTGGATTGCATATTTTTTGATTGGTCTTGAAAGTTTTGGTGGTGGGAGATGTGTATTATGAGCCCTTCTGGTACTAGTGCTCTAATGTTGTGGTTGAGTTGGGTGGTTGTGCTTCCTATGGTTGTCTGGTGCATGTTTTGAGTCCGAGTTGTGAGTGCTCTCACATGGAGGGTGGCCTAGATCGAGCTACCATGCTTGTTGGTTTCTTTGTTGGTTTCTCAAATAAATTTAAATCTACCTATTTATCTACCCTTTGTCTCAAATGGTTTGTGGTTGGTGCTGAGGGGATAAATTGTTGTCATATTAGTAAGGTGGGTTCGTCTTAGAGATTGTGTATCGAGAGCTCTTCCTTTGTGATTTGCATGGAGGGGGAAAACCAATGTCAATCCTGTTTGGCACCTTGTAACTGTCCTTATGTTGCCTATTTTATGTATATTTCCTAGTGTAACTTTTATATCTTTACTTTGGAACAAAATGCTGTTCCTTTATTGACTTTTTGGGGGCTGCAGATATCAGTGCGCACATTTTCTAAGTATTGAAGTATTAGACCGTGTTTATATGCTAGCTTACTACATTTGGTGGTATAATTATATTAGTCATGTAATGGTGAATTGTCAGTCTAATCTTATCTGGAGAAAATGTTAGTAAGTAGCTGAAGTGGCATTCTCGTTCTGAATGCTTTGTCCAATGAGAACTCTCGTTTGGTTAAGACACCTTGGAATTAACCTTCTAGTCTTATTCAAGCACTTAACATTGCTCTTTTCTGGTATAAAAAGCAGTTAACTAATACTTACAAGTCAAATAGGATTTTCTGACAAGCTCAAATATATAGAGTAATTTTCTCTAAGATGATGATCCACAACTGTAACAGCACTTGTAAGGGATTAAAACGTGGAATTCCTTAAGGTAGTGTTTGATATGGAGGATAAGAAGGGATATCCCCTGGATATACCTCCTTATTCCCAAATGCTATAGCTAGAAGGGATATGTCTGAAAAAAATTAACCAAAGGGGATAACCCATGATTAACCATGGTTAACTATGGGTTATCCCCTGCACTTATTTCCTAGGAACCCAGGAACAACTAAAGTTATCCCTTGATGGCAGACTTGTAATTTAAAAAAAATACTTATTCCCTCATCTATCTCATGGATAAATGCTATCCCGTACATTTATCCAGGGATAGCTTTTGGGCTATCAAATACTACCTAAAAGAAGCAAATTTCTTCCTGTGCAATATGATGCTAGTTGGGTGCCACATTTTCTTAGGCTGAATTTGTGATCAAAGTTGAGAACTTCACCACCTCTATCAAAATGGTATCAGGGTTCTGCCTGTCAGTTGGAAAGAAGGGAGGCTTTGTTTTTACATTTCCACTGAATTTCCACTGAATTCTATCAGTTGGAAAATCTAGATAATTCTTCAGTTTCATTAATGTTCCTGTAATTTATTATGGTTGATATAAACAATTTATACATCCTTGCTGCTAATCTAAAGTTGCTTGTACTCACGTAAATTGATATAATATTTTTACTCCTGCTGAAAGCTTAGGAGGATTGATCTTGTACTATTTTCTTCTGATGTTATTCGTAGTTGGTTGAAATAGTGGGTATTCAGTGGGTTTATGCTCATTTTATTGGAGTTTCTAATGATATACATTCTCACAAGGGATGCTAAAAATACTTTGGGTTAATACTTTCTTACAAGTAAATCCCATTGTTTCTAACAGCACATGATCGGCTAATGGAATTTTTCCTCAATTGCTGATGCTATCTCATTCTATATTGTTGTTCGTTGGTATTTCAGCATAAAAAAAGATTTCAAGCAACCATCCTCTAAACTCTTCTGTGCAGCATCTTTCCAAGATACTAGCTTCTAATGGTACTCTTTGGTACTCGCTGGCTTGGAGCTAGGTGGCGGCCTATAGGACTTCGGATGAGGTCGCTATCTGATATTTACCATACATAAATTTTCATCAAGAATCCGTGAGCATCAGGAGATTTTGCACTCAGTTAAATAAAAAGACTTAAATGGAGTTGTATGGAAACCCCTTTGGTATTTTCTAGAATGAGATAATCAGATAAAGAGATGCATGTACTTTCACTAAAGCAGCAGTCAATTATTTGGTTATTTGGGTTCTATTCTGTACTCTTCCCGAATGTTGGAAAGTAGACGGTAAATGCCTTCCCCACCTCTCTCTCTCTCTCTCTCTTTCTCACACACACACTATATGCTCTGTTGTTCCCTTTGCTGCTCGAATCCAAGATAAAGCTCTTGTGGCACCGAGTCAAATGTCTGATCATGGTTATGGTGACTATGATCTGCCATTTAGAACTCAACGTACACCTCAGAAATGAATTTTATGTATTTGAATGGTAGACTTGCTATCTTCTAGTTTGTCTCTACCAGTCAATCAGGCTATTGAGATAACTTACGTATCCACCTTTCTCATTTAATGTACAGAATGCGTGACATCAGCTTGCAAATTTGCACAAGGTGTAGAAATTATGGATACTAATCTTACGTGCCAGATTGAAAGTTTGCACTAAGTGTACCAGTTTATAGGGTATCATGTCCAAATTGGGCAGCTGAAGTCCGATTCTGTTCTCAAAGCAAAGGAAAATGCTATTCGTAGTGTTTGTATGGCATCCACTTGTGTTGTGCCAATAATATTGCTTTCTTTTGGATATCTTAAATGCAAAGTAGCATCGAATACGCAAAGCATCCTGCAGTGAAACTCTCTCTCTCTCTCTCTCTCTCTCTTTCTTGTTTTTTGCAGTGAAATATTGACTCCCGCTTTCTCTGAAATGCCTGAAAGCACAGTTTCAGAATGAAATTGATTTGATTTCCCAAGTACAGAGTGGCGTGAAAGAGACGACAAAATGCAAGAAGGCATTACCAAACCTGTTCAACAAGGTTGAAAAGGTGGTAAAGAAGAAAAAACTGGCGCCAGACCATCACAGGCCTGTTTTTTCAGCAATCTCTCACGGCTTTATAATGGTTTTCTAAGGTTTTCCAATACATCTTTTTAGATATCATATTTCCATGCTCAGCTTCCCGTTCGTCACGTTTCTTGATGTGTACTTTTCTTGTTTATTGCTTAATGCTTTTAGATTTTCTACTTCATAACATTGACCATAGATTTTTTTTATATATATATTTTTTTAAATATAGTCTTGTTGACTCATTTGAATATCGATTTAGTCCTTAATAAAGCAGAGTAGAGGAAGCAGATTCATATAGCCGATTCCTTGTAGTTGAGAAAAAGATTAGTTGAGTTGAGTTGAGTCTTGTTGACTCGCAGATGACTTGTTCATCGCCACCTGGCTCTCATCCTATTTGCTTGTTAAAGATATTCCTTTCATTGTTCACTCATTTGTGCGAAAGGATTTGCTAGAATAGAATAATGAATCTGATGGTGCTTTGCTGAAGTTCGCAAGATTGGTATCAGAATAATACATTATTGATTTAATTAAGTATAGATTGTGTTGAGGGATAAAATCATTATTACATTAATATCCGTGCGAGGCGGTTAAGGCTAACCTCCTCCCTTCGTCTCCTCCGGGCTTCCGTAGCTCGGCCCTTCCGGGCTTCCATAGTTTCGGTCCTTCCGGGCTTCCGTAGCTCGGCCCTTCCGGGCTTCCGTAGCTCGGCCCTTCCGGGCTTCCGTAGCTCGGCCCCTCCGGGCTTCCTTAGCTCGGCCCTTTCGGGCTTCCGTAGCTCGGCCCTTCCGGGCTTCCGTAGCTCGGCCCCTCCGGGCTTCCTTAGCTCGGCTCTTCCGGGCTTCCGTAGCTCGTCCCTTCCGGGCTTCCGTAGCTCGGCCCTTCCGGGCTTCCGTAGCTCGGTCCTTTCGGGCTTCTATAGCTCGGTCCTTCCGGGCTTCCATAGCTCGGCCCTTCCGGGCTTTAGTAGCCCGGCCCTTCTGGGCTTCCGTAGCTCGGCTTCTTCGAGCGATCCACAACCTAACATCTACCTCCACGGAACCTGACGCGGGAGAGCCCGGGCCTACCAGAACGGCATTCTAGAAAAGGAATCATGTTGGGACGTGGCCTAAAACCTATCATAACCGCCCCAGGCCTACTCAACCAGATCTCGAGACATCAAGGAGCTCTCCCAGCCGTCGATACCTGAACAAACAGGATATGGATTCTAACGGCCCCACAACGGCCTGATTCTGCCCCCTCCATATTGTAACAACCTCCGAACCTTCCAGAAGACGCTCAAGACCCAGGTGACAGTCTATAAATACCATACTCGCAGATTCCCTCAGGCACGCACACTCTCTTGGGCACAGGCACGCACACTCTCCTTGGGCACAGGCACGCGCCTCTTACACGCGCACCTCACTGCTCTCTCCAGCAGCTCATCGGCGCTCCTGCCCTCTGGAGCTTCCGATTGGCCGCCCCCGGAGAGGCCTCCTGGAGAGATCCACCTCCCCACTGTCTGGTTGATCGCTGATTTCTTCTCCACTGACTTGAGCGTCAGAGGGTCTTCCGCGGAGGACCACCCCAGCGTCCCCCCGCGTGTGGACTTCTTTTGCAGGTCCGCCCCCCTCATCTGGAGATCGACCGCGCCTGAGTCGGAGGACGGATCCCGGCGGCAACAGATTGGCGCTAGAGGAAGGGCCTCAAGTCCCATTAAAACTTGAAGAAAGGAGACAAGGATCTAAATCCGGAGAAGAACCTCTCCAATGGCCAACCGGAGAAGAGCAGCCTCTGAAGCCCAAGATCAGGTCGCTTCCCAGAGGCCTGATCCGACTGGTGCTACAGCGCCGCAACCTCCACCGGTCGAAACCCCATCGCCGCCTGCCATCCCGGTGACCCAAGACCAGTTCGCTACACTGGTCAAACAGGTCCAGGCCCTTACCCACCTGGTACAAGAGCGCCTTGTAGCTCCTCCTGCTTCGCATCCTCAGAAGGAAGCGGCGATTTCTTCTTCGCCGGCGACCTCCTCCTCTAATCCGCATGGATCAGCGGATCCCCCACATTGCCCCAGGGGGGCCAAACCAGTCCCGCGAGCCGGTTATGATAGAGATCCTCTCAGATCTCGGCGAGCCCACTCCCTCTCCCCGGCGACGTCTCACCATGATTCCACGCCATCCTTGCGATTCTCACGCCCAGCTCCTCCTCTAACCGGTGAAGAGGAGATCCGCCGTCAGATCCAGGAGATGCGTCAGGAGCTGAACGCCGCCAAGCAGACCCATCTGTCCTAGCCCAAGGCAGAGCAGGGCATCCCTTTCTCTAAGGGGATCATGGAGGAAGTGATCCCCTCCCATGTCAAACTACCAGCCGTCGAACCCTATCACGGCTCCACTGATCCGGACGACCATCTCAGTAGCTTCCGGTCAATAATGATGTTCCACGGAGCATCTGATGCGGTCCTCTGCCGCGCCTTCCCCTCCACCCTCAGAGGATCCGCCTGAACTTGGTTCAACGCCTTGAAACCGGGTTCCATTGACTCATTCGACGAGCTGAGCCACCTTTTTATCGGTCAGTTCATCAGCAGCCGCCGCACCGACGAAGATCCGACTCCCTCTCCGAAGTCAAGCAGAGAGAGGGAGAGTCCTTGAGGAATTACCTTGGCCGTTTCAACAAGGCCGTGTTAGAGGTGGACCACCTTAATCATGAGGTGGCTATGTCCGCCCTGGCGGGGGGAGTTTCGAAGGAGAGCGACTTCTACCTGGCGATGGAGGTCAGTTACCCCCCATGTCTCTCTGATATGATGGCCTTTGCGGGGGTTTTACTTAGGGTGACCTTGGATTTCCCAGATTGAGCGATCGGTTCATCTTGTTTTGGTGTTCGGATCAGCGGTACCAATCTAGGGTTTCATCGGAGAGGTTGATCTGTTGGCAGTTGATTTTTTGGTGGATTTCTTGATCGGATTTTCACTCATGGAACATGTTATTGGAGGAAAATATCGCACCCCCTTCTTTCCCCAACTGTAGGCAAAACGCAGTCCCCCTTCTTTCCCCAACTGTAGGCAAAACGCAGTCCGAATCTCCTTCTCCTTCCTCCGCCATGGCCTCCATCTTTACGGCTCGCCGCCATGGGAAGGGAGGATCGGATGGGAAGATCCTCCACGGTCGATCTCCGCCGCTGGCCTCCCCTTATGCTCGTCCGAAGAACCCATCGTCATCTTTTTATCCTTCTTCGCCCTCTCTATCCCGAAGCACGGGTGGAAAGATCCTTCATGGTCGATCTCCGCCGCTGGCCTCCCCTTATGCTCGCCCGAAGAACCCACCATCTCTTTATCCTTCTTCACCCTTCTTATCTCGAAGCGCGGGTGGGAAGATCCTCCATGGTCGATCTCCGCCGCTGGCCTCCCCTTATGCTCGCCCGGGTGGGAAGATCCTCCATGGTCGATCTCCGCCGCTGGCCTCCCCTTATGCTCGCCCGGAGAACCCACCGTCATCTCCTTATCCTTCTTCGCCTCCCCTATCCCGAAGCGCTAGGTGGTTCCAGGGCCTCATCTCGGGCGCCAGGAAGCTGATCTCCATTGTGTTCTCTGAAGACTCTGAAGACAGCTTGTCGACTTCATCTTCGGGTCATTCTTCGGACGAAGAAAATAGTTTGAGCTCCGGTAGGTTATATGTCTTTTTCCCATGTTTGATAGCTTTGGTTCTGATGTGCTTTTTTTTTTCCATATTTCTTTACCTTTTCGTGGTGATTTTGCTTGATTTTTTTTTCTCGTTAATAAGCGAATGAAAAAGGCTAGATACAACTAATTTGCGTGCTTCACTTTATGCAATCCTCAACAATTCAAGTTCTAGTTAAAAGGCTCTGAAATGCCATTTATAAGCGAATTATATTTGGATTCCTAGTAGAGACACTAACTTTGACAATAAAGATTAAAATATAACCAATTTTTCATCCTTGTACTTGTTACTATCTAGCTAAAATAAACATAAAAAAAATTCAGGAAGTACAAATAAATAAAATAGTAACCCCAAATTATTTCTGGTCCTATAACAGCTTGCTTTGATGCTATGATTTTCAGATTTGCTTCATTTGTTGTGTAGAGACCGGAGAGAATCCTTCCAACTATCTAAATCGACAGAAAAAACAATACCAAACATCAAACTAGAAAAAAGCAATACATATGCTAGGTTACCTTCTTTATTACAGATAGCTTTTGCAATAACAACTTACCATCATTGCCCCTGGATGGTTTTCTTGGTTAAAACTACTATGAACCATAAAGAGGGCTTATCGTTGAATTTAAATCTTAAGAGAATAGTCTTGCTAACTGAAATTGAATATCCACCATTAA